>CM039139.1:13773608-13810268 GCA_022036555.1 Microstegium vimineum
AGAGGGAGGCTGTGGGAGCCGCCAGAGGTTCGAGCGGGCGTCGATCTCGGCCGCCGCCGCGGCGCGGGGAGGACGAGAGGACGTTGACGATGGGAGCACGCGAGACGAAGCTGGAGGCTGCCAAGGGCAGTCCGCGCTCCTGGAGGACCGATTCAAGGAGCACAGCACCCTCAACCCGGTACGCTTGCACTTGCACTACCCCTACTACCCCTGCGTGCGCGACACGTTCGATTATTGGTGGTGACTCCCTACATCGATTGTTGACTGGTTGCGTTGCTGCTACTGCTACTGCTACCGCTACACACCACAAATAATAGCTGCACTGCGATAGGCGACTGCTGCGTACTTACATGGCCGGTTATTGCAACCACATATATACTACTCCTGGTTATCTCATATATGTATTCCTTTTAATATGTCACCAAAGAAAGAAGTAGAGATATTCTTCTTCATTATTGATTTTTTTTCTCCCTGTCAAGAATTCGAGATGATGAGTTGTTATATATTTCTGAACATCCTCCCTTTTGCTTTCTGTTGGGGTGTCCTTTTGGCTTTGAGCAGAAGCAGAAAGTCGCGTTGGCGAAGCAACTGAACCTGAGGCCACGGCAGGTGGAGGTGTGGTTCCAAAACAGACGAGCAAGGTTAGTACTACTATGTACGTATGTATGTATGTATGACGCGATTAGCACGCCCATCACAATTCACAAAGATGTCTTTTTTTCTGAAAAAAAAACATCTTTGTGAACTCGCTTGCGCCCATGCCATGCATGCACGCAAACCAGCGAGCCCCACAGAACAGCTAGCTAGAAGAAGATATGATGATGATGATATGCTTTGTGTTTAGTTTAGGAGGACTAAAATATATAAAAGCCCTGACGCACGGTTGATGAATTAACGTGGTTTAGCCGCGCGCGCAGGACGAAGCTGAAGCAGACGGAGGTGGACTGCGAGCTCTTGAAGCGCTGCTGCGACTCGCTGACCGAGGAAAACTGCCGGCTGCAGCGGGAGCTACAGGAGCTCCGCGCGCTCAAGTTCGCCGCGCCGCACCACCCACAGACGCCGGCGCCGCCACCGTCGTCCGCGGGCGTGCCGGCGCCGCCGTTCTACATGCAGATGCAGATGCAGCTGCCGGCCGCCACGCTGAGCCTCTGCCCGTCCTGCGAGCGCCTGGCTGGGCCCGCCGCCGCGGCCAAGGCCGAACCCGACAGGCCCAATAAGGCAGCCACCCACCACTTCTTCAACCCCTTCACCCACTCCGCCGCCTGCTGATGATGATGATGATGAGCAGCAGCAGCACGCAGCAAGCAGCAAGCAGAGCACCGCCCACCACGTACGGTGTGCAGATAATACCACGTACACTTCATTCAGCTCAGCTCGCGTACGTCACAAGTAACATACGATCCTCCGATCCTCTAGCTATTTTTCTGGATCCGGAGGGGCTATTAATTAAGTTTAGTTGTTCGTGTTCCCATCAGCTAATCAAATCAACCATAGGCTTTGATATAGGGTAGTAGTCCAAATAGCCGTAGCTTGATTCCCATCCATGTATATTTTTGTGCATGCATGCTGTAACTCTGTCCCTCTCGGTCTACTTGCTCCCTTTTCGATAGGAGTACGTAGCTTCTGGCCTTCTTTTCTTTCTGTTTCATTCACACAGGTTGATATATAATCATCGATCGTCAGAGGATTGATCCCTGTACATGCACCGATTATTAGATTGAGATGCTTCTAGCCTTCTGCTACACATACATACTTGATGATATAATAATAAGCGTGCGTAAACGTCAGACCACAGTCGTGTGCGCTGGATGCTGACATGAGAGACAGGTACAGAAGATCGATCGAGAAGTCTCTGCCGCCACCCCCTGTTGGCTTGGCTTGGATAGATAGATCTGTCAGCAGGTGTACGTAGTACGTGTGTATACGCGCACCCCTTTTTTATCTGCATAGTATAGTGTATAATATACGGCTCAATGATTGCGCGTACCGGGGCTCTCTCAACTCCAAATTGCTGTCGCTTTTGCTCGTCTAATAATTATCGGCACCGGCCGCATGCCCTCCCTGCAGAGTCCCTCGCGCTCCCCCTGTTGCATTGCATGGCTGCCCGGGCAAGGCCAGGACGACGAACGAACCGAACTTTCAGTCGTTGTTTCCACTTTCCAGGAGTCAAAATGATCAAGATCGATGGCCGCGTTAGTTAATTATATCACGGGATAATGACGTGCGTGCGCGCGGGGGCCGGGGGTTAATTAGTTTCCGCGCGCCGCGTCGTCATCTATCAGCTGTCATTCTGGGACGCAGTACAGTACGTACGCGCGTCCTGCTCTCATTATGAGGCCGGCCTGCCTGCCGCTGCCGGGATCCGATCCACCGGTCGCGCTCGTTGTAGATCACGCATATCGACCGACCGGTGGAGGAGGAAACATGGATGTGCGTACCGATGGTGTGAGCTGAGGTCGATCGGCGACCGCGCGCGTGAGCGATCGAGAGCTATCACGCGGCATATGATGACGCGTAAAGGGAGGTGCCGTCGGGGCGACGCCGGGGCCGGTGCTGCTAGGTTTCAGCAGCTATAGCATGCATTTGTGCCGAGTATGAGCCGGCCGCGGCGCGCGGGACGGCGGAAGGAAACGATCTTCTTTGCTTTCCGTTTAATTTTGGTCGGTCGGTGATTGATCCATCGATTCGATATAGATGGAGTGGATGCATGCTAGAGACGGGCCGGCGGTGTGCATGGCCGTTAGTTGTTGCGTGTTGATGTGGGCTGTCCGGTATCTATCATCAGAGCGCTGCTACCTGCTAGCTGCCTCTGCCTACAGCAACTGCCGGTCGGGGCCGGGGTCGTCGTCATCTATCCGCGTACTATACGTGTCTCCATGATGCAAGGGAAGAATCGGGAATAATCCACCGATTGCTTCATGGCCGGGCGGTGGAGAATCTGTGAAAGCCCAGCCCACGGGGACAAACAATACCGCGCCATTCAACTCCTTTGAACCATTTAAGACCAGTCTAAGACCAGTCTCAATTGAAATTTCATTGAAGTTTAATTTGCATTTAATAGTCTATCACATGCGCACTTCTGCTGACATGACAATGTTTTAATGAAGAGAGAGAGAGGAAATAAGTGTCATGGGGATAAAATTCTCTTGACACGATTACCAACTCTCTACGAGTCATAGAATTAAATATTTATGAAACTCTGGAATGAAACTTTGTATTGAGACTGAGAGTTTCATTCAAGTTTCATTCTATTCTAGATGACATGGCAGTCTTGAAAACAGTGTAATGAAACTCTCCATTGAAACTGACCATATTATTATATGAATAATTAGATACTTGTACCGCCAGAATCTGTCGGCGAGGTACAAGTTATAAGGACATGTTTGGATTTATTTAATTACAATAATAATAATTAACATATTAAATTATGAGGTAGATTAATATAAATCTTACTATTACTACTTGGAGGCCTAAACGGAGGCACCACGTTAATTCTGACTATATGTGCTAAGAAAAAAAATAAATACTACAAATTCTCACAATAATCAGAAACATCTAGCCTTTGATTTGGTAGACTCTAATCATCATCACTGATATTAGCCATTGGATCTATTGTAATTTATTCAAAAAATACCCACCGCTGCCATTATAAAAAAAAATAAAGTAACCCTCTAATTTCACATATAAATTACCCACCTCTGCCATTATAAAACATAATTCAAAATACCCCTAGACTTATATATAAATTACCCACATCTGCTATTATGAATAAACATAAAGTAACCCCCTACTTTTTCATATAAATTACCCACCTCTACCATCATAAATCATAATTCAAAATAACGCCCTACACTTATATATAAAATTACTCACATCTGCTATTATGAAAAATAATTCAAAATGGCCCCCTAAATTTGCATCTAAATTACCCACCTTGGTCATTATTAAATATAGTTTAAATAACCCCCTAACATTGTGTCTAAAGTACCTAACTTAGTAATTATGAAAGATAATACATACTCCATGATAATAAATTTTATAAGCTATTATTTTAAATAAGTTTATACGAAAACATTACCTCATATCAATATTATTAATGTTATGCACTCTATGATATATAAATAATACTATACACATATAATGTTGTGATATAACAAATTCAACATGTTTATTTTGACGATGCATGCCAAGTTTCAACTTATATGGAAACAATATTACTTGAATAAAAGATAAATAATTCTAGAATATCTAATTAACATCCAAAAAATACAAAAAATTGATTAAAATTTAAAAGATAAATTATAGATTTATGAAGAAACAAAATAGGTTGTATGAGGGATTTATATTTCTCTTAAGACTAGATTTTAACTAAATATATACCATGCTAGAAAAATTGTAAAAATTATAAATTCTAACTAGATGTCCTCGCTTGCTTAAGATTTGATTGAAAACAAAAATGAAACATCAAAATTCTCAGAAAAATAAAAAATATCTTACCATCAATTAGATATGACCTAATCACCATTGATGATGATGATAATAATAATAATAATAATAATAATAATAATAATAATAATAATAATAATAATAATAATAATAATAACAATAATAATAATAGTTATTAGATTTATTATGATTTCTAAATAACTACTCATTTTTGTCTTTGTGTAAAACATTTATGTTGTTAAAAAACATGATCAATTGTAGACATAAATTTGCATTGGAGTACTAACGTCATCATGAGAAGTGTGGGAGAACACATATTTGCAATGAACAGGGCTGGCTCCGCCCCTGGGAACCATAAAAGTTGCAAAGCCTCCCCCATGGTGTGCCCACCTATAGCAGGCGCAAGGAGCGTAGAGCAGAGAACCGATGACAAGGGCATTATTCCTGGCGTGAAGGCGAAGCTCCCTCGAACCTGTGAAAGACCAAGATGGAGGGCATCAAGGAAGACCTAGAACCGACAAAGTGGTGTTAACTTAGTGAGGCAGAAAGCGGGCACATGCGCGGAGCTCGAGCCACATTAGTGGCGGTCGACGGTGCAAAACCTGTCAAATTGAGCGATTACCTCGGTCTACCCTGCGAGCGGCTGGCTCAGGGGCATTACTATGGAGATGAAGGAGCCATGGCTATGAAGAATCAAAGAAGGATGCAACGAGGTTGACGGATTTTTAGATGGGGTGGTTGCTATGCTGGCAGAGATGATGGTGTCGTGTGGGCAGTTGGTGTTCGACGACAATAAATTTGGGACCTAGATAGTATTTTTTTTAGTTTTGAGGACACATATGAGAATGCCCCAAAAGTTTGAGGATCATCGTGTATTTTAGTCTTTAGATTATAATAATTGATCCATGGGCTAAAACTAATCTAGGTGATCCAAAACGTCTTATCGGTGCTAAAAAACAATCTAGGTGATCCAAACAAAAGGCTAATAGTGTAAGCCAAAAAATAGCCAAGACATTGACTAGTTGTAAGCCCATTTGTCGAGTAAAACTAGCTAACGAAGACTAATATATAGTTCATTACTCATGAATGTATGCACCTAATAATAACCGGCGATTCAAACATGCAATAGCTAATACTAATTAGCTAGCTACTTATTGAGGTCATCATCTAACTAGTCCTGGGCGATCTAAACCTAACCAAAATACAGTTACAACACAAATATAGATGTAGTCGAATTCATATTAGTTGGTATTAAAGTGAAACTTAGAATAAATTTTTTTACCCTAATTCATCCCAACTACACATATAAATTAAGTGAACATTCGAACGGATCTTAATCATGCACGCGCGGAATGGGGGTGGACCGGTGGAGATAGGGTTACTGTGTCGCCTACCTTTAGAGTTGACGAGCATCAAGTCACGCACTCGCGCCTCACACGGAGGCAGCGAAGAGAGGCAGCCCCGGCTGGTTTCCCGTGAAGGTGATCAAACGGAAACACTGTCCAACCACATAACGCCGGTCACACGGCGCGCATGCACTCCGCGCCCTCCCGGCAGCATCTCCCTGCCTACCTGCGCCCCGCGACCGTTCGAGACAGAGTTAAATGTGGCTCCCCCGGCGCCCCGACGTGTGGCGTGCCCTCCCGCCGACCCTGCCCCCCGGCTCGGCGACGACGCACCGCGCACCGGCCGGTCCCCGCACGCCATGTGCGCGTCAACGGCCAACGGGCACGTCACAGCTCGCAGCTGCATCACTTTGCTTGAATCGCCAGCCTATAACCGCTTGTTCGGTGTTGATCAGTGCCATCTGCGGCCGGCCGATCCGAGCCGTCCATGTGCCGGGCCTGATCGGAGGTTGCTCGGGCGTTAAGGTACCGCGCGAGCTGGCCGGCGGGACAGAACAGAAGCTGCCAGCAGGCAGCCGCCGCCTTGTTTGACAGAACAGAATGCGCGTCAAGTCGGCCCGCGGCCAATGGCATGGGGACAGTGCGCACTGCGCAGCGCAGAGGCCGCGCACCTGCCTGCCCAGCCCAACAGCTTACACTATTTGCTGGCGCTGTCGTCGACCCCAGTTGCGATCGCAACGAAGCGGGCGGGGACGGACCCTCCCAGGCTCCCACCTCCTTGTCCCCCAACGGCGGCAAGGTCGGGCCGTGCAGGGTAGGGAACAGACAGGGCACGTACGGCTAACGTGCGCACAGATCTATCCATCCATCGTCTCATGGTAGCATGACCATTGAGCCAGCCAGCCAGCCAGCCAGCCGATCGAGGCCCCAGGCGCGACGGACCATCTCGATCATATTCTCTCATCTGATCTATTCTACGCCATATCTGCATCTATGCCCGCCCGTCCAGGGGTGCTGGGCTGTCGCAGCTCATCATTCGCCTGGATTTCCCTGTGGATATGCCTGCCGATCAGATCATTGGAGGCCAGGACCAGGAGCTAGATGGTGTCACTGCCAACAAACAAAGCCTCGTTACGACGTCCACCCAAACTCAACTGCGAGATGCAACGTACGTACGGCCGAGCAGCTTGGCTGAGAATTTGATCCTGTTGCAACTGTGAGTGGTGACCATCTATCCGTGCCTCATGCCTATCACGTTCCCGTGTAGTACAGTGGTATATGCAGCTAGCTAGCCACACGGTCGACATGGATGGATAATGGATTTATTCAGACGCCCAATCACATCATATCCCGCGTCGTAGTAGCACTTACCCGTACGTACCGGCCGAGCTTGACGTGAGGTGAATGAACTGCACCGGCCCTAGCTCGTTCGCTCGCTCCATCCCATGAATTCGATGTGTGTTTCTCGGATTGAACTGCTCACCGCGCCGTCCTGTCACGATAACCGTACCAGCTGACTTGAGGGGCGGAGAACGGCCGGGCGTGGAGCAGCCAACAGCTAGCGTTGGAATGATATGCGATGATGCAGTGTGCAGTGCAGGTGTGAGGTCTTATCTACTTACGTATCTGGGGATTTGGGTGCACCGCGCGTTATCCGTTATCTCTGGCGCTGCTGCTTTCTGCCTGCTCATCGGATCGCCCGGGATTTCCGAATATATGCACGCCGAATCCGAATCCGGGTGACGGAAGACGTATGTTGTAACAGTTTGCTGACGGGTGACGGCCACTCACGAGTCAAGACTCAGGGGACAGGAACAGAGATTAGGGAAAGAAATTCCCAATTACATGAACTTTACATCATGTTTTCTCCTACCCATCTGTTGTTTGTATCGCGACAGTCGTCCAGGCAGTGGCAGAGCCACGTTGGCGCTAGTAATGTTTTGGTTGACCGTGCAAGAGAGGAGAAACTGCAGGAAGATGTATGTGGTGTTGCTTGATTGAGACAGAGCAGGCGTTAACGTCAAGCTGCTACCAGTCTTCTACTGATAGAGGCGAGCTAGTGCTCTCCAGCATGAAGAAAAAGAGCTGGCAAACTGCTGTTATTCAGGCTGCCTACCTATTGAAGGAAGAAAACAGGAAACATTGGGAGATGCTTGTGTATAGTTTAGTTCAGATTTATCAAATTGGGCCCTCTACATTTTACCTCACGCTCCACCACTGAGTCAAAGCCCGAAGCTTCCAAACTTGAACCCTAAAGATACAACACTGATGGACCGTAACGTATGAACATGAACACAACACAAAGACATGGCTGTCCTGTCCATCCCTCAAAAAAAAAACATGGCTGGCCAAGTGGCGCGGTGCCGGCTCACTACAGGAGGCAGCTCGATGGGCCGGGCTTAAATGCTCGTGCGCGTGCCGTGAAGCCGCTCCGGCCCAGCTTCACGGGGGTTTCATTTCATCCGGGCCTCCCAGTCCCGCTCCTCCGGTCGGCGCCGATCCCGTGAGCCTTTGTGTGTTTAAACACTCACCACTCGCTCGCTTTCGCAATAATAGAGTTGGTAGCGTGAAGAGCAAATACTCCTACTCCTACTGCTTCGGTAACGTTCATGTGCTCGGTATAAATGCATTGCATTGCGTTCCCGACTTCTCGTGACACGTACCGTTGGCGCCTCGGTCCCGCACGTCATCACGAGTGGTGGTAGCGGGCTGATAGTGGGAACGGGCTTCAAGCGCCATCAGGACTCAGTTTTCCGGTCCCAGCAGCATGATGGGCAGCTGGGCCAAATAACAAAATGTGCCGGCCCACGATAAAATACCTAATCTTTTGTTCGGGCTATTTCTTTCATGATGAGATCTATACCTACGTACTTCTGTTATATAGAGTCCTGTACCAGTGTAGAGCCTCGCATAGGAAAAATACAAGCAGTTTTTTATATTAGATAAAAGCACAAACATTTAACTCTCTGAGACTAGCCGCCGATGTTGTTGCTGGCTTTCAGTTCAATATCTCAGGACTCATGAGCCTCTCAGCTACTACATATGCATGGCTGTCCATCAGAATCCTTTGCAGCCTGTTTGGATTGTGGTATACTGGTATGATCCCATGGTTGATCTCTGCTCTCTGCCATGGATCCAAGCTGCAGTGCAGAGGACATTGCAGTCCGATGATTTTTCCAGGAACCAACACGCTCGCAGAGAAGGCCATGAAGCACGGCTAGATGTTCAATGCACCATGCAAACCAAGCAGATCGTTTAGGTTCAGAGTTAGGTTCGGATGATTTTTTTGCATTGGTCCATCTGTCAATCCAAGCATGCACACAATTTCGTGCTCCTGCTCGATCAGGCATCTCAACATCACCAACCCCTCACTGGCGCTACGGTAACCACACAACATTTGGAGTGTATGGTTTTGCATTGTTCGCTTGCCCGGCCTGCTGACGATGTCTCGACGATGATACTTCTTCAGTAGTGTTCCCTGCTGTCGAGAAGAAGTATGTCAAAATCTTACGGTGCACTTTATGTCTATATCTCGCTCATCTCTCTCTCTCTCTCTCTCTCTCTCTCTCTCTCTCTCTCTCTCTCTCTCTCTTTTCTCTGTGTGTGTGTGTGTGTGTGTGTGTGTGTGACTCTGTCTGCTGCCTGCCATAGTATGTAGCGGCCAAGGATAGCGATGGGGATCGGAAGCAGAAGCAGCCATGAACGGTCTTGTGCAGTTAGCTTTTCCAAAGCCTTAGGAGACCACGGAACCTGGCGTCTGCTTTCGCCACCAATTATACAGGTACTGTAGAAAGCTCGTTTGTCCCCAGCTTGGTAGCTGCGAGATTCCTTTTTTTTTCCTGAACGAATGGGAGATTCCTTGTACCTTGTTTCATCAATCGTCATCGATCCGTAAACTGCGTTTTCACGGACCGATCCAACTCACTACAGGGTCAGGAATTCTGGATTGTTTGAGCCGTGCAATTGTAATGGTGGACAGGTACGATCGCATTACGCGCAAGCCGCAATGCAAATAAAATGACCGTTTCACGAAGCTTGCACAGCAACAGATGCGTACGTCTACTGCTCCTGCAGGTCGGCGCAACAAGCGTGACGGACAGATAGCCCCATACATGCCTCTAGAGAGTACTCTAAGCTTGGCTTGTCGCAACTCGGCAAGCCAAACCCAACAAGAGCACAACAGAGCCCATGAGATACCGGAACACCAGAGTGTCTGTGCATATACTCCCTCACTTACCATACGGAAGAGCTGCACATACAGGTGGGAGGACAGACAATACCGTGGGCGGAACACGCGGGGACAGGGGAGGGGTAGGAGCGGCACGAAGACGCACCGAAAGGGGATGACAGAGATGGAGTCCATGAGGAAAGAAGATACGTATACATATCTTGAGTGTCATGTGTGGACTCCACGCCACGGTTGTCCGTGAATTCATCATCTTATTTGTCATCATATATTCAACCAAACAAGAAAATATAATGGGTCGATCCCTCCAACCAAACAAACACGCAAAATGTTCTTTTTTCGAATAAGGGGGGCTTCCCCATTTCCATTTCAGCAAAACGGAAATACATTAGAGTTTTGAGATTGTAACAGAGCAATACCAAGATAACTAGAGATAGCATGAGCAAAGGGAAGAGACAGAAGTTTCAGACGACAACAGACCACCAGCAATAGCTAGATAACGCACAACAACTGAGATAAAAGCAAAAGCAACTCCAACATCTTCCATCTTCAGCGGCCCTAGCTTTGCTCATGGTCATCATCCACCGCAGGGTCTTGTGCCAGATTCCCCTGAACGGCAATGCGTGGCTTCTTGGCGAGCAGCTTTACAGTTATCTTCATCATCATATCAACCCCTTTGATCAGCATCTCCTTGTCGTCTTCCTTTTGTAGCCCTGCCCAGAATTTCATGAGCAACTATGATTAAAAGATGGAGGGATGTTAACTGCATCTAGACATGTAACAAGCGTTGCCCACACAACTTTGACAACGCAGCAAGTGAACAGTAAATGTGTTATGGTTTCATCATGATGATAGAAATAACAGGAAGGATCTCCGGTCCAACGCCTTTTGATCCTATTATCTTTAGTTAAAATGCAATTGTTTGCTACTAACCAAAGAAAATTTTGATTTTAGGAGGAATTTTCCCTTTCCAGATGTATTTAAGGTAAGGCCCCCTATCAGAAGTGGTCATAGCATTATAAATCGACTTGACTGGAAATTTGCCCTTACTATCGAGGCTCCAGGAAACACTGTCATGGTCAGCACAAAGCTGTATATTACAAATATCTTCATTGATTTTCATCCATGTATTATTAAGTTCAGTTGTCAACCACCTACTAAAAGTGATATTCAACAGGCCATTAACATGTTCATATACAAGAATATTCTGTTGATCACACAATTTAAAGAGGTCAGGATGAAGGGCATAAAGAGGGCCATCATAGAGCCAAGTATCATGTCAAACCATGGCAGTTTTGCCATCCTTAACTAAAACTTTTCTGCCATGTAAATAGATAGGTTTGATTTTTAACAAGTCTCCCCAAACAGGGAATCAGTTTGTCTTTGTTTCACAGTACAAACAGTATCCTTCTTCAAATATTTATGCTTGATAATGCTTTGCCAAAGCCCAGATTCTTTCTCAAGTTTCCACCACCATTTACATAAAAGACTTAGGTTCATTTTTCTAATATCTTTGATCCTCAAGCCTTCTTTTTTCTTACTTTTATAGATTTTTGTCTATTTCACAAGATGATATTTCCTCTTAGCATGGCCACCTTGCCAGAAGAATGTTCTTCTGACTTTATCAAGATCATTAGTCACAAATTTAGGAAGGAGGTATATTGACATGTGGTAGGTTGGAGCATTGTTCAGGGTAGAGGAAATAATAGTGGATCTCTCATCTATGGATAAAGAACATTCTTTCTGTATTTCAAGATTGACATACTGTTTGATCATATCTTTCTTCCAAACACACATTTGAGAAATAGTGAAAGGAACTTGATGTGAAACAAAATCAACATGATCAAGATAAATAACCTAAAAAGGAATCAAACAAAAAGTTAAATAGAATAAGGAAACAAACAGATGAAGAAAAAAAATTTACAACAAGGAAGTAAAGACAACCACCAAGGATAGCTTGTTGACTGGATTTTGAATTCTTCAACTGATTGAACAACTTGATGTACTCAAGCAACCAAGAAAGGATATAACCACACCAGTCATAAGAACGAATCTTATCAAGGTCTTCAAAAATGCCAAGATATTTCTGACTAGGAACAACAGAAGAATTGGGACAAAGGAAAGTGCCCAATACAACCACAATAAAACACACAGACATATCATCATCCGACAATTCTCTCTTGGACAAAAGAGCATCGGCAAAGAAATTGATAGGAGGTACAATATCCTTCCCAAATCTTGACAGCAAAGAAGACTTGCCAGCAGTAAAATCACCAGGGAAGGGGAAACCATCGAAAGGAAGATCAAGAACCAAGTGAACAGCCTCCTTAGTGAGAGAGATAACCTTGTCATGAACAACTATATCACCAGAGTTGAAGTCCACAAGGCGTGCAACCCAATGAAAAAAAGTTCTGGGCACAGAACAGTTGTCAAACAAAAGAAGAGAGCCAAAATCATGCTTCCTAATCACATCTCTACGAGCTTCAGAAAGAGAAGTGTGACAGAACCTTTTAAGAAAGGGCTCACTTGCCAAGATTAATAGTACATCTGACTTAATCCCAAACAAATGATTCAATCCTTAATTAGTCCGTTAGGTGTCACCACTTTACAACGGTTCATTCACCTCTTTCCGAACAGGATCTCCTCATTACGAACATTGCCGAAGTAATACGATAATTTATATTACATCAAAGTAGCGGAAATTTGAAGTCATATTACAAACCATAAATTTTGAAACATATCTTAAGTGTCATAAGATAACATAATATCAAGCTGCTGATAGAGTATATACAAACAATCGAGGTACTCTTGCCCAAGAGTCAAGCAAAGACAACTATTCTTCATCCTCATCAACTGAAACAACGGTCATGCAGCACGAAGCCACACAGACCGGACTAGGACCCTCATCTGCAACAGGGGTTAACAAACCCTGAGTACGTGGTACTCAACAAGACTTATCCGACAAAAGAAAAATATTTGGTGGACAAAAGGTATGCAAGTCATATGATTCAAGGGTGGTTTGCAAGAATCAAGTATTTTGCATAAATGAACATTTATAAAAAGAATTGAAATTCATTTTATTTATTTAAAAGATTACTCATGTACCAATCTACATTTATGATTGATAACAGGGTAATAAACCATCCATGAAAGGAACCAACAAGTATCCAATTTAAGTTTCATTAGCTACGATAAAGAAGACAGGGTTATGTTTCCATATCCGAGGAACACGACGATTCGAACCGGTTTATCCCAGCTAGGGCTTCCCTAACACACGACATATGCAGCACTAAAGCACGCATATGACTACCTTTCTCTGGATCCTCTCGCCAAAACCGGGGTTCCACCACCCGAGAGCACAGTACACCTCCATCCAGTTCGCTAACTTGGAGGGTACACACTACTCTCGTCATCTCTCCACTCCCAGTGCGGTTTGACCGTTCTTAAGACGAGAATAGCCAGAGTCCGGCTTCCAAAAGTATGTGATAAGTACTCCAAAGTCACAACCCTAGTCATGCATCAACGGACGGTCCCTAATGACACAGACGGAAAGAACCCGCTCACCAGATATCCACATCTGATGGCTCACCAACACCGAGTCCGCCCGGTCACGAATTATTACTTCCAACAATAACCTTTCTCAAAAGAGCATAACCATTTGCCGAAGCAATATGCTATGTGTAAGTGACCGGAAATCACCTACTAGAAAACTCTAAGCATACTAAGCTTTTTAGCCAAAAGTTTTCATCTTAAAACAAGTGACAAGGTAAAGATACAAAAGTGTAAGGATAAGACCATACATCACGTAGGAATTTAATAAATTACCATAATGCAATAATATAACCATAAGTATTTTTAAAGAAAACATTTTTAAATACAAGATAGAGTTTGAATGCAACGGGGCTTGTCTTGGTTTGAGGGATAAACAAACTCGGGCTCAGATTCAGCAAGAGAGAAATCCCCTTCAAGAGAGGGATTATCCAACCCAACAAACGAACAATCTACACGATATAATGATATGTTTAGATGATGCTTGAAATGATAGACATGATGATTTGCAATACACAAACAACACTTAAAAGATGAACAAAATAGATTAAATATCTTGAGTATAACTTTCCTTCATGAAGGAAAAGTTAAACTAAAGCATAAAGTAATTTATTTACAAAATGACTAAAGTAATTACTAAGTTTAATAAAATATCCAAAAGAACTGAGCAAACAACAATACATCATACATGTCCATACTGTGGTTGTCACTGGCCAGTTGACCATTAATCATAAACAATCCAAAATCACTCAAAACCTAAAGTCATTAGGGTTGCTAATCATTTTACTATTAAATAAACAAAAAGCCATGTTCAACAGATCATCCAAAAATTCCCAAACTTTTTGTACAACAAGATATAAGTGTATAAAGGTTACACAAAAATTCCTAGAATTTTGGGAGCAATATACAGAGCATGAAAAATCATGGAAAAGCCATTTCTTAATTACTTCAAGCATTTTTACAGAATTAAAAACATACTGAATATGGACATGTTATATTTTTCTTAAATACTACAGATCATAGAGAGCATACACAAATTTTTACAGAATTTAAATATGCACCGAAATAAACATACAAAAATAACAAAAAACATTACTGTGCAAAACTGGAAATTAGAAAAACCCTTCATGAAACTCACTGACACCTGGGTCCCGCATGTCAGTGGCACAAAAACAGGGCAGCGGTGTCGGTGACCACAAAACACGGCGGCGCGTCCTCGGCGGCTACTTAGCGGCTCAACCAACTCATGCGCTGGACTCTACTCGTCATCCTGAACCCATCGAGGTACGGAGAGCCCTTCCATCCCTTAGAACACCCTCGCTTGCGACATCCGCGGCGGTCCGATCTCGGTCGCGCGTATGCCGGCGAGTACAAGCCGTAATCGGCTCAACCAACAACCCCAGCATGCTTAGCGGCCCCAAACAACGCGGACCGCAACAAGAACGAAGCAAAACCTTAGCGAAACGACCTCGCCGACGGCCATGGCGGACGGCGAAGATCTGAGCGACATGCGCCGGCCAAAACACGCACGCGCTCGATCAACCAACAACGCGAACAGACTCAGGACGGCTAGGCGAAGCTAGCGCAAGACTCCGACTCGAAAAAGATTAACTAACGCGAACGACCGACGAGCGCACCGTCGCGACGGCCACGAACCGCGGCGGCGCTCGTGGACAGAGCTCGACGGCTCGATTCAAGGGAAACCAAGCGCGCGGATAGTTCGAGGTACTCACCCTGATCACGGAACACCTGCTATCGCGGCCGGAGATGAAGCAGAACGACCGGTCGACGAAGACCGTGCCGGCGGAGAAGATGAACTGAGCGGCAACGTCGACGTTCTCGGAGCTACGGTCCACCATTTGCAAAACGGAGGATAACAACGAAATCAGTGAAGAACAAGAAAGATGAAACAAGAACCAGAAGAACAATGTGGCTCCTGTGTAGCCGGTGAGACTGCGAACCAGAGCGGCGGCGCTCTCGCCGGAGCCGAGGAAGAAGACTTCGCGCCGGGCGATTCACGCGTTCGCAGCTTCAACCAACTAGTGCGGAAGGTGTACTAGCTGAAGGCGAAAGCTATTACGGTGGATGACGAGTTTGGGAGTGACTGGAATGCTCGTGCGAGCGCGGCGACGTGAAGTGCACACTCGGCGGCGGAACAGTGCAGAGCATGCGGCGTCGAGCGTGGAAAGAGAGGGCAGGGATGGACGGCGTCCCGTTTTGTAGACGGCAACGGAGCCGTGGCGTTGCCACGCACCTGGTGCAACACCCGCTGAGGCCATGAGGCGTGTGGTGGGCGTCGGCAGGTGGCCGGACAGATGTCGACGCCATGACTCAACTCGACATGCAGGTGTTCGGTGAAATGTCCAAACTGCCCTGCGACTGTTTTTGCAAAAAACCTCAACCTTTCATGGGTTTTCATGAAAAACTTAGAACACCAAAGTTTCTCCAAATTTCATGATCTACACTTTTGGCAATATTCACATTTTCAAATTCAGCCTAGAAATGAAAATGCATTTTTGGAAATTTAAAACCTTTTTAAAAGGATTTACCCCCTTTAAGATTACTTTAAAAACTTGAACAACACTTGAAAAACTGTAAACACAACAAATGCAATTCAAATAGAGATCTATCACATTACTTAAACAACCATATGCAAATTCTTTATAGATTTTGAAAATCATGTTTAGGGTTTAATCCTACCCTTCTGGGAATTAGGGTTTGGATTCAAATTTAAATTTTGGAATTTGAAAAGATGACCCTGCAATCACACCATGGATCAAACATAAGCAAGTAAACTCATTTTAGTTCAATGCATATCCAGGTTTTCAAACAAATGAGTGATGCTTAATACATATGATGACATGATCAAGTTTTAATTAAGTGATTAATACCAGGGGTGTTACAAGAAGATATGACATTAGAGAACATATAAACTGAAAATCTTGAGAAACCAACTTTTGCTGTAACGGCGATCTTTTTCTTCTTAACCTAAAAGTAAAAAAACTAGTAAAACATTAAAAAGAAAATGATTAAATAAAAAATTTTAAATACAAAGATAAGAACAAAACATACATTGTGACTCAAAGACATCATCAACTTCTTCTTCAAATACTGTAATCTAGCAGACTGAAATAAACAAACAAAACAATAGAATAAATACATTACAGAAAGAATAAAAAACTAACACATAGGAGACTTAATTGCAAAAAAAAACATACTTCTCTCATGTACTGTTTGTACAAAGCTTCATTGAAAGATTGATTTCCAATAGAAAATGAATCCTATAAAAGAAAGCTATCAATGAACTAAAAGAAATGGAAAAAAGGGGAAAAACTTACAAATCACAAATTTCATCAGAAATGGAATCATTATGATCATCATGACCAAAAGAATCAGCAGATAAAGACAAAAAATCATCATCATCATCAGGATCATCAGAACAATCACTACTTGCAAGATCCATGAAGGAAACCTTTCTTTTCCTAGCCATCTAAGATAAACCAATAAAACCAATCAAGTTCATTATAAGCATATAACTGAAAGCAAATAGACCATAACTTACATTAATAACACTAAGTAAATAAAGAAAACAGAGGATGCCACAAATAGACCAATAATATGTCACGCAATAAAGAACATCCTTTCCACATGTCCAATCTTTTGTAGATTTTTTCGAGCAGAGGATGCCAGTCTGCTACATGTAGTCTACTAGGGCTTACTGGTACACCCAAGTATTTTATAGGAAAGAAACCTATCTGTCAGTTAAAAATTTCAGCATAGAACACAGCCAAGTTATCTAGATCATTGATCATGACAATTTCACTCTTGGCAAAGTTGATCTTAAGACCATTCATCATCTTATAAAGATATAAGAGAAGTTTCATGTTCCTTGCATAGACAAAATTATTGTGTCATCAGCATAATGGCAACTCCTCGAGGGATTATGTGACGCATGTTCTATCCTTAGAAATCCAAAATAAAATTATCTTAACCTCTAAGCGGGTGCGGGTGGATAGTAGGCAGTATCCGACGCATATCCACGTCGATGCATATCATCGATTTCAGAAGATCAGAATATCGTTCGTTCTTTGGGTCACCGACGGCATGGTCAGCCGGTACGGTCCCGTCCATTCAATAATGAGCGCGCCTATCTAGTTTTGGCGTCTGCATGCACTCTGTATTACAGATGAGGATATTTGGACACTCATCATGGTGGTATGCAGGCGCAGATCTAGTGACGTCCCGGCCTTTTGCAAATGGCTACTACACGTACCTGCCTATAAAAAACAATACTATCTCCAAGACACCCCCACACAACAAGACAGCTAGTCATGGGCTGATGGCCTCAGTGCAGGCATGCAGATAACTAGATAAGACGACGCGACTTGCCAGCGTGAAGAAAAACCCAAAAGGATAAGCAAGCTAGCTAGGACACTGACCGCTTGCATCTCGATCGATGGCCAGCTCAAAAGAGAGCGGGTTGGTGAGGCAACCAAGCTACCAAGTACCATAATTATGTTATGTGAGGCAGCGCCAGGAAAAAAAGGAGGACGACGAAGCACAAGTAAAATTTGGGCACTTGCACGCTCGGCTTCGACGGCGCGACGACTAGGATTTAGATATAGTGAAAGCGAGAGCAGCAATGGCGATCGATCTCAGTCCACAACCCCGAACGAACTCCTCTCCGCTTCCCCGGCCGGGAGACGCTTGGGAATGGGAAACAAGACACTTTTTCCTCCACTCCAGCACGACGCAGCTGATCCGAGGATTTATCTGGACTTGGGCTGGCTACGTGGCGGAGCCGTGCGACGCCTTCCAAGTTTCCCGGCGGGCAAATGCAGACCGGCAGTGCCAGGGAACGACCGACGAGTCACGCTCCCCTTCCAGTTAACTTTTTGTCCCTTTCCACTCTCGAGGAAAAGGGCCAGACTAGTTCTACTCGCTAGTCCTCCAATCTTCCTTCGTACACGCCCCCTGACGCGATCGAACGCGCAATTTGCACGCTCCCTGCCAATCGCTGCGAACGCAAGTTCCATCACTTTCTGCAGGACACTACACCAGCTAGCAGTGGAAAGAAAACGAGCGTTCGCCGCGACGCCTCCATGCCATCCCGTCGCTTGCATAAGTACAGCCCACTCCTCTCCTCCGTATACAGACATGGTGTGGTGCTTCGATCGAACTGTGCTGCCTCTTTTCTTCCTTCCTTCCAACTAACTCCCAACGAGCAAGAGCTAACCCCCCATCAGCCATTATATTGGTAGCCCGTGAACGAAGGCTGTGCAACCAACTCCGATCCCACAAGGTCTGGCCGTATAGGGGAGGACCGTGCATGGCTGCGTTGACCTCTGCCAAGGGCGCTCTCCTCCCGTGGGCTCGCAGTCGCAGCAGCGGCCATGGCGGCCTCTCGACATTCCTGGAGAGGGCGTTGGCGTTGGCAACGGTGCGTGCGTGCGCGATTCTCGTCGTGTGTGTGCGTGTGTGTAGTGTGTGCCTGTGCAGCGTTCAAAATCATGCATAATAAATAAATCGATCGTTTCTCTTTCTCGGCCATGGTCTTTGCGTCCACCATCCATGGCTCTCCGATCCCTGCCGCGATGATGAGATCCATACTCAGAGCTCGGCGTAGTAACCTCACCCATTTCGCCGCTCGCGATTCGCAGGCCGGAGGAGGAGGAGGCGTGCCGCGCCGGTGGCAGTCGTCGCTGCCACAGCTGTACCACGTGGACAGGTCCGACGAGGAGAGCGGCGGCGAGATCGACTGGGACAAGCTGGGGTTCGGCCTAACCACGACGGACTACATGTACGTGATGAGGTCGTCGCTGGAAAAGGACGGCGGCGACTTCCCACGCGGCGAGCTCTGCCGGTACGGCAACATCGAGCTGAGCCCTTCCTCCGGCGTCCTCAACTACGCGCAGGGGCTGTTCGAGGGGATGAAGGCGTACCGGCGGCCGGGCCGGGCCGGGTCGTCGTACACGCTGTTCCGTCCGGAGGAGAACGCGCGGCGGATGCAGCACGGCGCCGACCGCATGTGCATGCCGGCGCCGTCCGTGGAGCAGTTCGTACATGCCGTCAAGCAGACCGTCCTCGCCAACAGCCGATGGGTACCGCCGCAGGGGAAGGGTGCCCTGTACCTCCGGCCTCTGCTCATGGGGAGTGGTCCCATTCTTGGGCTGGCTCCTGCCCCCGAGTACACCTTCCTCATCTACGCCGCGCCCGTCGGAAACTACTTCAAGGTCACTGCCACGTACTTCCGGCTGAACAGAATCCGGAAACGAGACGCGAATGACCTTGGTTGTTTTTTCTTCTTTCAGGAGGGCCTGGCGCCCATAAACCTGGTGGTGCAAGACGAGTTCCACCGCGCGATGCCCGGCGGGACCGGCGGCGTCAAGACCATCGCCAACTACGCGCCGGTATAAATTGCCAGCCTGACCGACGACGCCGCATTGTGCGGTGCACTGACACTGACTGACTGGCCGGGCAGCTGACGGTGAGGATGTGTGCAGGTGCTGAGGGCACAGATGGACGCCAAGAGCAAGGGGTTCACGGACGTGCTGTACCTGGACGCGGTCCACAGGCGCTACCTGGAGGAGGTGTCGTCGTGCAACGTGTTCGTCGTCAAGGGCGGCGTCGTCGCCACGCCGGCCACCCAGGGCACCATCCTGCCCGGCATCACGCGCAGGAGCGTCATCGAGCTCGCCAGGGACCGCGGATACAAGGTCACCACCACACACTGATGAATGATTTTCAGCTTAGCGATCGTGTAGCAGCGACTTAATTAACGCGAACTGTCTGGCTGGCTGGCCTCCGCGGAGCAGGTTGAAGAACGCCTCGTTTCCATCGACGATCTCATGGGTGCAGACGAGGTATTCTGCACCGGGACCGCGGTGGTGGTTGCTCCGGTGTCCACGGTTACGTACCAGGGCAACAAGTAAGAAATCTCCTTCGTTTGTTTGTTCTTCGCGTGCCCGGGCATGCATGTTTTTCTTCGTCATTATAAGAGAGCATGGACAGTTACATACAGATTCACTGATTTTTTTCTTCTTTCTCCTCGGTTTCTTGGGTGTTCGATTCAGGTATGAATTCAGAACGGGCCCGGACACGGTATCGCAGGAGCTGTACACGACTCTCACATCCATTCAGATGGGCCTGGCCGAGGACAAGGAGGGATGGACAGTAGCAGTAGAGTAGTAGAGATTAAAATGTGACAATATTTGGGGAATGCCATCATATCGCCACAGAAAACATTCGATTCTACGCTACGAACAGCCGTCGGTATTATCATCCGGTACAATATATATACGCAATTGAAATTGATCAACATGTAGTGTTGGAGCAATTGAAAAATAAACCGTGCGTTGGTGGCGATCAGTGAGGTCATTGAGCAGTCATTGATTCGGTTTCCAACTCCCTTCCCTTGTGCACTCGATCATCTTCCTTGGCGTCTCTTCATAAGGAGAGAGCTCCATTTCAATGTATGGTGTAACTTCACAAGCCAGATACGATCTGCAAGGGATTAGCAGGGTAGCACAGAACAGAGCGATCGAGTCGCCCTGCAGGGGTTTTCACGGGACGCAAAGAACGTGCGCCAAACCAGTCCAAGTTGCAGCAAGGCCAGCAGGAGGCATTTTTTTTTCTGCGAGTCCACGTCGGCGTGCCAATCCGAATCAAGAAAAGAAACGTGTGTTTTTATTGCGTGTAGATGCTTTAGTGGATCCTATCGTAATCCGCTGCAGGAACTCGGTTCTACGAAGACGACACGGGTCTTCTTCCTTCCAGTTCCAGCAGCTCGATCAGACGAGGAGACCGGCCGCGTGGTACGTACGCGTCAGCGTGACATTATCTTGTGTTTATCCCGCCCAAAAGACCGAAGCACAACTCCAAATCTCAAAAGCTGCCTTCCAGTTCCAGAGGCCGCGTAGGATTAAGATCTAGAGGTTGGTGAATGATTTTCTAAGCTGCTCCCTGAGTGGATGGCTTCATTCAGAAACACGACTCCGATGGCCGATCTGAAGCTGTCAACGTGGTCAGTGCCTTAAACGGAATAGTTTTTGATAGATCTTTTTTTAGGCACTATGTTTAGAGAAACCAGAGCAAAAATGATGTAGAAGCTCTGTTTCTCATTGCCCTAGGGCAGTAGCTCATACATTAGCACAAATGGTCTGAATTGTAGTAATGGATCTGTTCTACGGCAGGACCATTTACCTGAATACGTTGGTCTAGTGTCCAGTGAGTGGGCTGCACAAAGTGATTAATGGACTTTTTACATCAAAAAAAAAAAATCCACCGCTTGCAAGCAGGAATGAGCTCGCCGGCTGTAGTAGGCCTGCACGATCACGCAAAAACTGAATCATGCCGTACTCAGGCAGGGCGTAACCAACATGGAAGAAGAGGACGTTTCACTAGTTCAACAGAGTCATCATATACAACTTGGCAGTAATCGGCATGCGTACAGAACAAACCCAACACTTTTCCAGCTTGAACAGTAGCCAGGGCGCACACTATACAGGTTCCTCATTCCAATGACAGCACAAGCAGCCAGCTAACAACAACGAACAACCAACCACTAATACAGGAAAAATGCCATCCGTGAAACATCAGTTGCCATCAGATCATGGTCGGATCAGCAGCACGGAATCGGCTCTGTTCATGCCTATTCTCCCGTAGGTGCGGCCCGGTAATATGCGGGCACAGTAGCAGGGAAGAACATCTGTCTCACGCCTTCAGCTTTGATGATAGGGAGGATGATGCCACATGCACCCTGCAGTGAGAAATCTTCAGTCAGATGAGGAAATAAAAGAGTAGCCAACAGGGTTGGACGTATTCTGAATGCGCATTAAATACAACAGAAAAGATGTATTTGAAGGACACACCAGGCGAGCTAGAAAAGGGTATATGCAGCATATCTAAAAGAGCTGGCCAAATTATACACTCTTTTGCACTAGGGTTAAACGTCTTCTAAATGTGCGTTAGTTAAATACTTAAAAACAAGATATTTGAAAGATAGACCATGCTAGCTAGAAAAAGGGAATATGCAGCATATCTAAAAGAGCTGGCCAAATTATACACGCATGAAACCGCTGCCAGTTTCAGAGTGTTCTGCAGTTAGTGATATATCTCTTAGTCATTTCCTGGACATTAATATCAAAGTGCCTCTGTAAAGCTAAAAATTATGGTTGCCACTGCCTGTCACTCTGGCATAATAAAGAACAGTGTGGAGATGAAGAAATACAAGATCCAGGGACTTACAGAAATCAATCTGGCTCCAATCCACATTCGCTTAGGTGAAGGAAGAGGGAGCATCAAGCGCCCAACACCATAGATAGCAACAGCAAAGAAGTGTGCAACTAAACTCAGTGGCCGAGGATTAAGACCAGAGAGCAAAGCAATAGGTCCATTTGAGAAGACGCCTCCAAGGCTCAAGTAATCAAAGCAGGCTTGGCGCATCTCATTCCTAGCTTGATCAGGCGAGGCACTGAAGACCTTATACAGAGCACCGGCCAATGTGTTTATTGTGGAAGCAACCGGCTGAAAATATGACAGTGTTAAAGAAACAGATCACATTGGGGGTAAGCCATGTAATTGATCGTTATACAAAGACTGACCTTCCGCAGCGTATAGAATGATTCAAGGTACTTGCACAGGGAATATGCGTCATGAAGATTGCGGAGAGGCTTGAGAAGATTACGCAGGACAACAATGTCAGATAACGCAACAGTCATTCCTCCACCAGTTAAAGGGTGTCTCATATTGAATGCATCCCCCATCAAAAGTGCACCAGGGGTTGGATGTGGAGCCGCTGGCATGCTCCTATTTGGCATTGTTCTTATGCTTCCCTTATCAATGGCCGCTATGAAAGAGTCATAGATTTCTGGAGGAATCTGACAAAATAACATCACCGGTTATGCCATCATGTTGCATAAAGTAGTCAGCAGGAATTGCAATAAGAAAAAGATCACCGATATTTTTAAAAGGGAGAACTACCTGGGGTGCAACAACAGTTTTGAGATAATTTGCCATTTCACCGCTAGCTATGGAAGGCACCTTCTGACCAGGGACATCAACCAAACAGCGCACCTCTGTGCTGCTAATTGGGTAAAATAGGATTGGAGAAGGATTGGCCAAGATAACATGGCCATGGTTTGGATGTGGAAGTTGGCAATTCTCCAATACCAGCCCAACAAAACATGATGGGACATCAACCTAAGCACATATCTCCATTAACATCCACAAGGCACAAAATGTAGCAACAAGTATGGTGTAAGTATATAGTATAAAGGGTATATACCTTTGGAGAGCAAAGGGCGCGGCGTAGATTTGAAAAGCAGCCATCACATACAATCGTCAGGGGCGCATAAGCTTTTAGTTCTTCACCAGACTTGGTTTTGTATTGAACACCTTTAACAGTGCCATTTTCTTCAAGAAGAGATGTAACAGTTCCTTGCTCTAATTGGACACTGGATCAACACAACAGCATGCCAAATATTAACACATGTCAATGCAGATGCAGTTGCATAAATAATTCAATATGTGCAAAGTTAATACATGTCAAATTGAGAACAGAAAAGGAGGGAATAACATGAGAACAAGAACACCAAACAAAGAGCACTAATCAAGAACTTTTATAATAAATCAAAGATGCTGATACACTAAAGTCACATACAATACCATTCTTACCTAGTTAACCTTAGCAAAAGAATAAACAGTCAAACAGAAGTCTACAGGACAACAAATAAGCAACAATATAGCAAAGTAAGGAAAATTCCATAATAATTATTCTTATTACTTGGGCAAAGATGCAGCTTTTTGACGCATCCTCTGTATAAACCTCCCATTGTGAAAGCTCCTACCAGCAACATCAGAATGGAACTTCTCCAAGGGATAAGCAAGCTTTGTGTTCCTTCCATCTTTGAATAATGCGTAACCAAGGACACGCTGGGCATCAATTTCTTGCACACAATCTGAATAGAACAAAAACTGGTATGGTTATAATAACTTTATAAATGGCACAGGAATAGAATAAGATAACAAAAAATGGGCTTTACCTTCGAGGCCCAACTCAATTAATTTCAAGTAACCCCAGGTTGCAACAGTTCACCCACAATTCTGTCAGGCTCTGTCAGATCCCTCTCGATGACATGCACCCGACGGCCATCCTACATCCCCAACAAACAAAGTAGATTAAAATAATTAGAGAGGAGAGATGAAACAATATAATACAATAGAGAGAATTATATCCACATTCAGATGAAACTAGGTTCTCACTCCAATAACTGCAAACACACATTGGAAAAAACAAATCATTAAGCTGCCATCAAGCCAAAATTGGATTACTATTAAAGCTTGGATAGTACTAGTATAGTGCCCTACAGACAGCTGGGTATATACAAGATAAAAGGTTGTTTAATATTGTTTCAGACATGTAGGCAGCTAAAATGATTTCTGTCCAGAGCTATCTTGCTCACAAGTCATAACTTGACAAAAGGATAAGTGCATAGAAAATCTCATAAAAGGATCAATTCATGTGGGTAAGGAGATTTATTGTTTTCTTTGTATCATACATATAACCATTTCTAATTTGAATATTATCTGCCAACAAATGGAAAATAGTCAATTCAAGTAACAGGTGCCCACATTTTTGTTTTGATGATACATCGCTCTCAGAGTAGCTTGGAGTTGTGTGAAATTAAGTAGGTCAATAAATTTGATTGGACAATCCTCTTTTCTCTAACCTAAATTAGTTTGGCAATTCATTAATGTTGAGAAAGAGCACATCAGTACAGTGTTGAATCAACAGCCATGTACATTCATGAAAAGTAAGGTCCTCCAGCAACATTTTCTTCCATGGTAAAATTGCACCTTTAACATAGGACTATGGAAAACATTAAGCATGCCTAGTCACTTTACTAGACAGAATTTGTTTTTGGTGTCCGTGGTCAAGAGAACTGATGTTTGAGGCTTAAACATATATATAATCTTGCCTCCCTCCCTCCTTCCCTCTCCCATTCTCCATCCAAAAAGGTTGTGGCCAAGAATTGACTAGTTCACTACAGGGTGTTCAAGTATTGCAATAATGGTTTAGTTGGAGAAGGGAAATTTCTCCATTCACTGTTCAACGAAAACAAAAACGAAATTTGGCAGCACCCAACTGCCATAAGCCACACAAAATTCATGTCCAAAAAAGAAAGAGTGACACCGACAGAAACCTCACTTTCCACAGACACGGTAAACATGCAAAATTCACCCACCAAGTTGCAATAAAATCACAGTTATTTTCTGTTTTTTTAATCTATCTCTGAGACTTATTAACATCCGTACCCAGAACTACGTCTTGTAATAAACTAATAACCAACTAAAAGAATGGAAAAACAGGACCGAAGTTGTTCTTGGGTCTATACGTCATGGATGAAAGAAAGTTTCAATCCCTGCTAGTAACTCACGCCGAGCAAAAAAAATTCAAGATCGAGTTCCCGTTCAGAATAGAATACCAGCCCTGCCCTTGTTCTCCACGTCAAGCAGGCAGTACGCGATTTAAAATACGACACTGCCGATTGTTTTTTCAATCTAAAAACTCTCGACTTTTAGCCACCTAATGGAGCCATGCCAACGAAGGAACAAGGATGAGACAAAGGAAACCACCTTTCCGAGCGTGTATGCCAGCGCAGATCCAGCTACCCCGGCGCCGACGACGATGACGTCCGTCCCGCCGTCGCCGACGGGGCCCGCGCCGTCACCGACCGCGCAGCCTGTCTCTGGCGCGGGTTTCCTCCCTTCCACCAGAGGCGCCTGGGGCCGGGGCTGGCGGCGGCGCCCCAGCACGGCCGCAACAACGACCGCCGCGAGGAGCGTGGCCACGGCGGCGCCAATGAGCTGGAACCCGACGCCGGCGGCTGCCGCAGCAGCAGCCATACCGCAATGGGGCCTCCTCGTGCCGCTCCCTGGGAGATTTCGGTGCGCGGTGCGTTTGCTGCCTTGCGTATGGGGCTCCTTTGGGGTTGCGAGGTGGGCAGGGAGGAACAGAGGAGAGCGGTTTGATGCGTCTGGAGGCGAGGCGGGGCAGAGAGAGAGAGAGAGAGAGAGAGAGGAGCGATGGGACGAGGACTATTCGAGATTCGTCCGCGTTTTATGGGAGCAGGAGGTCGAGGCCGTTCGCAGCCATGTCTGCATAGCTGGCCGGCGGGCTTGGCTTAGCTGGATTTTCTGATTTTTTTTAAATCTATATATACTCCCACCGTTCCTAGATGATATACACCCTCCGTCCAAAAAAAAATTATAATTCTAGCTATGAATTTAAACACACGCGCGTGTTCAAATTTATAGCTAGAATTATGATTTTTTTTGGGACGAAGGGAGGACATAACATTTATAGCTCTAAATAAATTTATTAAAAAACAAATTAAATATATATCTAAAAAAACAAATTAAATATATATCTAATGATACTAATCATGTATCAGACATACTAATATATATTTAGTTGAACAACAGATAGTTAGAGACACAGAGAATATGCATTTTTTTTTGCTTGCTTTCTAGCTGTTCCTATTGTACCTCAATTATTCCCTTGCGTAGGGTTACAGTGGTAGTGTAGTATAACATAGGATGAAAATGACACTTTGACAAACTTCACGGGCCATTATTGTTTTCAAATTAGCTTAATGAATATGTCTCTCTTAAACTTGAGTATTTTGAAGACCAAAACACTTAATAACCATTGATTTGAATCATTCATTGACTTAAGTTTATAATCATGTGCTCTATATTGTTTTTTCTTCTGGGCATTTTTTTATTGGCGACTCTTATGTTTACATGGACGCTATCATATCGGTTGTCCTCTTTTCTCGTGGTTTTTCAAACCTTTCCTTATCATCTCATGTCATAGAGCAATTTCAACGAGTCCATAATTAAGATATTATCCTACTTTTAACTTCTAATGTTTTTTTTGTTTTTTGCTTGTCCGATCTATTGCAACGTCATGCCTACTTGTTTGATGGCTACTCGTCATAAAGTTCGCCACCGTCATCCTAACTTGATTTTGTCGGTTTTCATTGTGATGTTTCCCTATCTTGTCACGCCTTCTGCCAGCTGGTGGCACTACCTCCCCGCCTTTCTTTGTGACGTCCGACACTAATATAGGGATAGTTTTGATGCCTTTAGAGCAACTTTAGCAGTAACACTCAAATCAGGCACATACTTTAAATTTAAGATCTCATTGTACTTTGGAGGGTCTATTTTTTACATCATATCTACTCTATTTGGAGCTCTCAAATTCATTCCATTAGACACTGCCATATGGGACCCACTGGCCACTGGTCATTCACTATATACATTGTTGTTTCAATTGGCTGAGCTATAGAGGAGCGAGCGGAAGGAGCACCGCAAATGCATGCGAAAGACGAGGAGCATCAGAGACGGCAACAGAGGCAAAGTACACGACGTTTATCCATTGATGGGGAAAACAAAGTGTAGATGTCGCCCAAACACTCTAATGTATTTAGAGTTAATAATCGAATTAAAGAAAAGCCTAGGTGAGTATCGCTCGAGCTCATTTCATTACAGAGGCTATTGATATCCATCCTATATCACAAAAATAAAGATTTTGGTGGAGAAAAAAAACATGTTGTAACAACCTTTTTAATTGGATATCCAAATATAGATATCATCTATACCCAAAAGATGGAAAGCGAGGATTACTCTCTAGACCACACACATGATATAGAAAAGATGTTTGAGTGATATAGAAGACAACTTTTACTCAAATGATTCTTTAAATATTGATTTAGAGATTAAATTTTTATAAGAGGCTATCTCTTAGAGATGCTCTAAACAACATAAAATATGATCACTAAATGTTGCATGATGTATAGGTGCATGCAACGTTAAGAAGTCAGGGACCTAACAACAAAAACAGTTACATCTTGTTGTATACTCCATCTGTCACCTAATGTGTGTCGTTCTACATCCTGATACAGAAATTAAGAAATCCAGTGGACACACTCAGCACCCCTATAAAGTGTGAAAAATAATACTCCGTACACTCAACAGCTCAAGCCCCATCTCGTATGCATGTACTCGATGGATTTTTTTTTTGTTTTAACTACCTGGCCCGTGCCGGTGGTGGGAGGAGCAGTGAAGGAAAAAGCTGCTGCTGTGACTAGACGTGCGTCATAGGAGCCTACGCCTAGCCTAAAACGATCCACATTACGGGACACTACTATCATCCCACGACGACTCATATTACGGGACGGAGGGTGTATATTGGAAACCAGAAACTTGAAAAAAAAACAGTTAAGCTACTACGTATATTGGGACTACACGAGGCCACCGTAGATAGATTTTTTTTGAAGAGACAGGAGGAGGAGGACCGGCTCCTACTGAGATTAAAATATATTAAAAAAACAAAACAGGTTTACGGTATAGGTTACAACAACGACTAGCGAGAAGCACAACCACCTAGGCCTGCAGGACCGGCGACAGACTGACAGACAGACAGCGGGGGAGAATCAGGGTACATCAAACGAGAAGAAGAACAACCAGTAGACTACAGGTTTGCGCTGATCCATAGCTGTAAGGCTATCTCACAATCAGTATGCATACCAGAGACTCATTCTTCAATTTGAGTCATGCACAGTACACAGGGCAAAGATCCAAAATTTGGCCTCTCCAACAGCCGGGCCCCAAATCCACCCACCGGCCTCTCCCTTCCCTCCCGATGCCGTCGCCCGCCTCCCTCCCGGCGCCGCCGCCCGCCTCCCTTACTCTCCCCCCCTCCCGGATCCGCCCGCCCCGCCGGCCTTGCTCCGTCCCACTCCCTCCCCGTTCCCCACCCCGCGGAGCGCCGTTGCCCGCCTCCCTCTTCCTCCCCTCCCTCCCGGATCCACCCGCCCCGCCATGGCGCCACGGGAGCCGGAGCCGCCCTCAAGTTCCTCAACGCGTGGGCTCCGGCGGCGGCTCCGCCTTGCTCCGACGGCGTGAGCTTCTTCTCTTTGCCAATGACCCGTCCTTGAGCGCCCCGTCTGGTCCCAGTCACCGGCGGCTGCGCCTTCTGTCTCCCGCTCCGGCGCCGCTGCGCCCGAAATGACCATGAGCACTCCTCTGCCCGTTCCCGCGCTCTCCCCGCCGGTCCCCGCACCGACGCTCTCTCCCCCGACCCCGGCGCTCGCCCTCGCGCCGTCGTCGTCGTTGTGCCCTCCGGCCACGGCGTCCTCACCATCCCGGCGGTGGCCCTCGACCTCGCCGCAGCCAACGAGCTACCCCTGCCGTCGCCCATGCAGGCTGTTCGGGGACCACAACAGGATTGCGTAGCCAGGAGAGAGGCATCTTTGCATATCGGTTGGCCAACGACTCAAAATGCGTGACGCATTTGGGTAACCTGTTGGAGGACGATTTCGGCAGGTAAAAGTACTTTTTGAAACGCATTTTTGGGTTTGGGTCTCCCGTTGGAGACAGTCTAAAGCGTGTGAGACTGAGCTTTTGGTTCTGATAAGTAGAAGAGAAGCTTCTTCACTAATTAGTCTTTTGCATCTTTGTACAGCTGGGGCTAAGTTTTTGAAGATTACCTCATTCCTAACCATCCAAATTCCCCAGCACCAAAGGATAAAAAGGTCAAGTGCAAAGGAAGCATTAATGTGTGATTTCCAAGCCTGAGCAATTTCTGGAATGGTAAGAGCAGTTGAGAAAAGAAAACAATTCAGTCCTCAGCACATCTGAGCGAAAGGACAATGGAAGAGCAAATGCATGATGGTCTCCTCAGGGGCTTGGGTGCAAAGGACACACTGATAGCTTGACAATTGCATTCCTCTTCTCTGGATGGATCATGCTCCTTGTGCTTAGTCCGTCCCTTAATACTAGCCAAAAGAAAATTTTGTGTTTACCTTGACATGAAGTTTTCCAAAGAGCGTTGTAAATTGGGTCTACTTGCAAATGGCCAATAAGGTGCTTATAAGCTTTAGAAGAGACAGAGACATTAGAATCCCAAATATATCCCCATTGATCATCCTGTTCAGACAGAAGTGTGTTTGAGAGATCTGACTGTAGTTCTTGAAACTGTTGGTAAGCCTCAGTTGAGAGGGGGGGGGGAGGGGTGGGGTGTTAAAAAGGTCAAGAATATCTTCCTGCTCATGGGCTTCTTACTCAAACAACTCGTAGCGCCCGTGGTATCCATACATCAGATTTGCCGCCGGGCTCCGGCCGGGGACCACCGTTCTGGAGCTAGCTAGAGGACAGTTTCCTTCCTTTTGAGAATGATCGCTATATAAATAGCTAGGACAGGTAGGATCGAAGCCAAATGGCGATTAAACCATGCATGGGTGGAGTGGAATAAAGCTGGTGGAGCGATACAGATGTCACTTGTCACGCATGCAGAGCTGGTGCTGGTCCACGGGCCGTGGGCGCGGCGCGGCCGTGCCGCCGGTGGCGGTGGGCAGCCCAGGGCACGGCGCTAGCCGCTGCCAGGTCCTGCGGGCCTGCGGCTGCGGTGCGGGACCGTCCGTCTCGCGGCCCCGCGCATCAAGGGCGCGACGAATCCTGGATCCTGGTTTGTGATTAGAGATCGCACTCGCACCGCCACCTGCGCGCTCGATCGAGTTCGTTTCACAATTGGAGCACGTTACGGGCGCAAGGTTTATGGTTGGGTTTATTCTTGGAGATACAGTAATTTTTATGGCGGGTTTGGAGAGATGCGATGTGGCAGGATCGGAGTGCATGCGAGATCGATGCCCGTGCCGTGGACCGCTGGCAATCAGTGATATGAACCCTGTGATGCAAATATATATAAGAATAATCCACTGGTGGATTATTGCCACATTTTTCTTCTAATAATATACAATGTTGGATGGGTGCAGAGATTTGGAATCAAGCGATCTTTGGGAATTTAAAACTCGTGTGCCCCAGTTGTGTACTACGTGTGACAGTAGTAGTCCCACCACTCCACCAACCATGTGTACGTTCCGTCTATTTAATTATAAAATTAGTAAAATATGTTCATGTGTTTCAATAAGAGAAAAACTATCATATATTTATTCGACCATAAATGTGTGCACACATTTAATAATATAAGTTAATGATAGTAATAATATATCAACATCATATTAACATGTATCGAATTAAAATACAATCTTGATAGAGTTCTTTTAATTTTCTCTCTGCACAAAGCATGGAAAAATATGTATTATCAAACATATTAGCTTTGTTTTTCATATTATCCATGCGTTCTAATACCAGAAAAAAACGAAATATCTACTTTGCTTTTTTTTTCCCGGAACATAAAAGAAGCATTGATTAAGTTTTTAATGTATGGTGTATCTGAAGTATTTCTGGCTATATTAGTGTACGAAATATAGGTGAGTTATTTGCCACTTCGCCACCAGCATCACACGTCCTTGCAAGTCGTGCAACCGAGGGAGCATGGTACGGTGGCACGTTTCCTGTTCCAATAACGTGCGTTCCCGTTTTGATAATATGGTATAATTTTGTCCTCATAGTGTTAAAATCACTCGTAAGTGATGTATCACGTTCCTCGATCAACGTTTCTTGATCTATCAATTTAGGAACTTTTGTGATTGTGCTTGCAACGAACTCTCAACCCGTAGAGCGTGCCTGGATCGGCATGCTTTCTTTCGATCTGGTATGCAGCCGGACCTCCGATCGATCCTCTTGGCCTCATGGAGACGAGCACTGTGCCACCGTCCTTGTCATACACCGGCGTCTCCTTTTGACATCCATGGACGCCTCCCCGCGCGCCACGGCCAGCTCGCCACGTAGATAACAAATAATTTCCTTAGAAAAAACTCTTTGTAGTTTAATATTAGAGCAAGATAAGATTTGTCTACTTTCTATTTATTCATATTCATCTTCTTATGATAGGAGGATGTTTAGATTAAGATTCCTATTCAACTTGCTCATCATTATTTGGAGAGGTATCTGTATAAAAAAATCATTTTCTATATCTTCTCTCTCTAAAAGATTTTCTATTTCTCGTGCACAGTCTAGAGAGTCATTCTCATCTTTTATTTTTAATTTATGAAAAGTATAGAATAGAAGATGGTTTATTAGATAATCATTTAGAGAAGTTGTTGGAAGGTAATTTTTCACCAAAATGTTTTCAGAGATGCTCTTAGGGCAACTCCAACAGTTTGGCATTTAGACTTGGCATATCTAATTTTGCCAAAAAAACTAAAAAAAACTGGTGGCCAACAATTTGATATTTGGGCTTGACATTTTTGTCAAAGTTACAAATAAGAGCCCGCACTTGCAATTTGGAGACCTTGAAAAGGGGAGGGCAATTTTTTTCCTTCTTTTTTCCACGGCTTAACACTAGGCGGCGCCCTTTTTTTTCCCTTTTTTTCCTTCCTTTTTTCCGTTTTGTCAAGTCATTATGGAGAACTGTTGGAGATTACATATTTTTTGCTTTGGCATATCTATTTCAGAGTTGTCAAATTCCATGTTTTGCCAAACCAAAATTGTCAAACTGTTGTAGTTGCTCTTAGGGAGGGCCAGATAAAAAAATAGGAGAAAAATTTTGTCTCTTTAGATATGAAAAGAAGAAGAAAAGGAAGATAAGAAGAAATAGACAGACACATAGATAGAGATATAAGAAGAAGATATAGATATAGATTATTACTAGCAAACGTGTCCGTACGGAAGTTGCAACGGGATCCAATATATATTAAAATAAGACATAATATTGGACGTGAGTGAGTTGTGGCACGAGTCATGAGTTTAGGTCAAAAATTAAATTAACTTAGTGGTGGTCTCTTAATCATTGTTTTTACTCTTATTATATTTATTAGAACAAAAGAACCAGGTGGAGAAAATCACGAAAAATAGATATATAGATATAGATATAGATAATATTCGTATTAGGTATAGATTAGGTAGATAGATATAGAATAATAATATCTATCCCGTTTCGTATATTATAGTCAAAATCATTATTATTATAAATCCCCTACCCCACCCCCAAACTATGAGTCTCCATATGTGATCACCGGTCAGGATTTTCGCCATATACAAGTAGAAAGAAACGACAAATACATGTATTAGACTGACGAACAACTATGAACATGTGATGTCCCTATTGGAGTTATGAGTAGTTAGTACAACACGCGATTCAGGACAATCTGCGTGTGCTTGGGCGCTTTTCAGAATTATATATGGACGTGATGGATCCAGAGCCACATGTGCGAGCATGGTCCCAGAACAAGTTGCAACGAGTATAGGGCCGTGCCATCACGTGCCCTTCGCTTACGCGTCCGGGGGAGCATGATCGACGTAACGAAATACCTCCGTCCAAAAACGATCACCGTTTGGGTCCTTTTATTTTTTTATTATTAGAAATTAGAATCTTTTTAATAGGTTAGGTTATTTGGTTTATAATGTGATATTCTATAAATTTTTTTCTTGTATGGTTATCTAAAATTATAGGATAAATGATAAATTTGATTCTATATAATGAATTAATTAGATTTAATATTTTTTCTCGTGAATTAGTAATAATTTCTCTAATTATTTTTTTATATAGTTTGCCCATAGAGAAAAGGAATAGAAGGAATAGAATGAAGAAGGTAGCTATGATACCATATAATAGTAATAAAATTATACTAGTATATATAAATAGAAGACAGATTCTACTGTTAACTTCGCTGTCTCTCTCTCGGTGGCACAGCGCAAGACCGCGCCTTTATGGGTCAAGCACGGCGTAAATGTACGTGTCCGTCCTCGCTGCTGTACAGCCAGTGCCGCCCGCACGGCGATCGGACTCGAATCCAATCACGGTGCCGCGAACTTTGAATTCGCGACAATCCAGCGCACAGGCGCAGCATGAATGCGTCAGTCGTCTCCCCGTGGTCGTGAGACCCTGGTTCCGCCACGTCGGCGGCGGTCGTACGTGCGCCCAAAGATCCTCCCGTGTGGGGGCGATTACCGGCCGTAGTCATCGGACGATTGACAGGTAGCGGACGACGAGTGAATGCTGATGGCAACAGGCAACGGACAAGTCGCTCGTGGCTCGTGCAATCGTGTTCACGCCTCTGCCCGGCCACTGCTCCGGTAAAAAGAGCTGAGGCAGATTTTTAGATTTAGATGAACCAAAAAAGAAAAGAAAAGCTGACTGGCATACGCACCGCAGAGTCCGTGGTTCCCACCACATCTTGTCTGCGTGCGAACGGGCAAAGTTCGGTAGGGCTAAATGCAAGTGTGTCATGTTTGTAATGGCTTGACTATGTCATCTCTGGTACAATACACAAGTTGGCCGGCAAGCCAAGTGCCCACTTGTGTCTCTATCCTCGCTACTCTCTGTCCCAATAAGGAATTTTCTAACTGGACCGGTATATAGCCCGTCTAGGTGGCCTTATTATGCTTGTTGTAACAAGACGGCTTTGCTTTGCTTTGCTTTGCTTTGCCTCCGCCGATAGATCAGCAGCTGCGTGTTACGCATGCTGAATTGCTGATACGAGTAGTAAGTGAAACGGACGAATGAACTCTCTGGCACCAACAAATTTCTTAGACGGTACGAGGAGACGCTTTAATTTTTTCTCCACTGGAAAAATAATAATAATTCAGGCAGCCAACCAAACAAGATCGAATTAGTTTACCAGCGTTAGGTGAGGTCGTCAGCAGCTGCAACCCCAGGAAAACACCAGCTTACTGCCCGTACGCCTATGGCACGTCGCCATAGCGAGTTATAGCGATCAGAAAATTTTTTAAGGAGAGAAAACAACTGCAAAGTCACAACAATGATGCCAAAGCGGCGGTAGCTTGTTGCGGATCAGATCATCAGAAGAGGACGGTTGGCCGACTTGGATCTCGTCTCCCAGGCACGATCCTGAAGACAACCCAGAAGTGGTGGCTTTCGTGATCGAGCCCATTGCGTGTCAGAAGGGTCATGTGATGAAACATCAGACGCTTACGTATCATCATCATCATCATCATACGACGAGTTTCTGTGCGTGTCCAAATAAAAAAAAACCAGTGTCATGCCCCTCGAAACCAGCGAGAGTTCTGCATAATACAGCCAGCGGGCATAGGTGTCGACAGTCGTAGTCCTACATGTGACCGATGCAAGCCCAGCCAGCCAGGCACCTCCAAAAGCATCCCGATCCTTCAGCACAATTTGCATCTTCCCTGCACTGTACACATGAGCTCCTGATCAACTCAGCCATCAATCCTCAAGGCGCCCAGCTCGTGCAGGTACAGGTACAGGTACATGTACATGTACATGTGGATTCGTTTCATCCTCGTTCAGCCCGGGGGTCTAGCAATAACAATCATCAAGTTGGCACTGGACCAGGGAGCATTTTATTCATTGCTGACCATATCTTTTCCTTTTGTATTCTATATATATAGAGCCTGCATTGGCAGGGTGTGGTGTCTGTTCACAGAAAAGGAAAACAAAATATCAACCAGCAGTCTGCACTCTGCTCCATCGGTTCTCATCGTTGTCGATCCGGTGAATATAGCTGTAACGGTTTTCTCTGATGTATGTCACCCCAGACCATATACCACGAACAAGAAGTATGCTTGCAAACACCATGCTCCCAAATGTGCAGACCACCTGCGCACACGAAATATGAACCTGCTTTACTGAAATGAAGGAATGAAATCTGCCGCAAGCATCAATGCTATAGAATGCAAGTTGTTAAGTGCTCCACAGAAAAAACATATTTTAATGATGCAGCCACTGAAAAAATTCAAGATGTTCTCTAAGCTGACAAGCAAACTTAACCATGGTATTAGACGAGGAAGGCCAATAGGCTTAGTATTCCTTAATGAATGATTACATGGGAATTTACACACATATATATAGGAGAACAAGAAGAGCCCAAAGGGCCTGGCCAGCCTGTGGTGGCGCGTAGAGCTAGGATACAGCTAAAGGATAATTAATTCTAACACATGGACTTGTCATCTTGCCTAGTGCCTACAATCAAACTTACTCCCCCTGTTCCAAATTGTAAGTTGTTCGGGCTTTACTAGGTGCATAGCTTTTACTATGCATCTACAAAAGCCAAAACGAGCTATGTACCTAAAAAAGCCAAAACAACTTACAATTTGGAATTGAGGGAGTACTTTGAGAGGTACAAGTAACAAACTGGACCTGAATTGGATCTATTTAAAGCATTTCTTTTAGAGTTCTACTTA
>CM039139.1:13810368-14014607 GCA_022036555.1 Microstegium vimineum
AGAGACTATTGATATCCATCCTAAATTACAGAAATAAAGAGTTTGGTGGAAAAAAAAACATGTTGCAGCATCCTTTTTTAATTGGATATCCAAATATAGATATCTTCTATTCTCGATTTTTCGCTACCCAAAGATGGAAAGCGAGGATTACTCTCTAGACCGCACACGGGATATTAAAAAGATGTTGGAGTGATATAGAAGACGACTCAAATGATTCTTTAAATGTTGATTTAGAGATTATATTTTTAAAAGGCTCTAAACAACACATAAAATATGATCACTAAGTGTTACATGCTATATACGTACATGCACGCCGTTAAAAAGTCAGGAACCTAACAAATAAAAACAGTTACATCTTGTTGTATACTGGAAACCAGAAACTTGAAAAAAAAAACAGTTAATTAAGCTACTACATATATTGGGACTACACGAGGCCACCGTAGATTTGTAGTACTCAAACAACTCGTAGCGCCCGTGGTATGGTATCCATACATCAGGTTTGTCGACCACCGGGGACCACCGTTCTGGAGCTCGCTAGAGGACAGTTTCCTCCCTTTTTGAGAATCGCTATAATAGGACAGGTAGGATCGAATCCAAATGCGATGAAACCATGGGTGGAATGAAGCTGGAGCGATACGGATGTCACTTGTCACGCATGCAGCTGGTGCTGGTGCTGGTGCTGGTGCTGGTCCACTTCGCACGCCCAAGCCAACTCACGTACCAGAGTAGCACTGTAGCAGCACGCGTCCAGCAGAGAGCGTGCCGTGGGCGCGGCCGTGCCGCCGGTGGCGGTGGGCAGCCCATGGCATGGCGCTGGCCACTGCTAGGTCCTGCGGGCCTGCGGCTGCGATGCGGGGCCGTCCGTCTCGCGGCCACGCGCGTCACGGGCGCGACGAATCCTGGATCCTCCAGCCTGGTTTGTGATTAGAGATCGCACTCGCACCGCCACCTGCGCGCTCGATCGAGTTCGTTTCACAATTGGAGCACGTTACGGACGCAAAGGTTTATGGTGGGTTTGTTCTTGGAGATACACAGTATTTTTAATTTTATGGCGGGTTTGGAGAGATGCGATGTGGCAGCAGTGCATGCGAGATCGATGCCCGTGTCGTGGACCACTGGCAATCAGTAGTGATCCCTGTGATGCAAATATATATATATATATATATATAATCCACTGGTGGATTATTGCCACATTTCTTCTAATATACAATGTTGGATGGGTGCAGAGATTTGGAATCAAGCGATCTTTGCGAATTTAAAACTCGTGCCCCAGTTGTGTACGTGTGTCAGTAGTCCCACCACTCCACCAACCACGTGTAAGTTCCGTCTATTAATTATAATTAGTAAAATATGTTCATGTGTTGCAATAAAAGAAAAATCTATCATATATTTATTCGACAATGAATGTGTATGCACATTTAATAATATAATGATGTAATAATATATCAACATCATATATATTAACATCTTACTATTACTAATTGGAGGCCCCAACAGAGCCACCACGTTAATTCTCACCAGCCGTGCTGGAAAAAAAGATAAATCATATAAATTTTCACAACAATAAGAAAGATCTGGCCATCAGTTTGATAAAGAGCAATATTAATAGCCATCAGATATATTCTGTTTTCTAATAAATTACCCACCTACCATTATGAAAATATAATAAATTGATATTAATAGCCGCATTAGATCTAATTTATTTTTCTATTACTAATTGGAGGCCCCAACCGAACCACCACGTTAATTTTCACCAGACGTGCTATAAAAAAAGATAAACCATATAAATTTTCACAATAATCAGAAAGATCTGGCCATCAGTTTGATAAAGAGCAATATTAATAGCCATCAGATATATTCTGTTTTCTAATAAATTACCCATTTGCCATTATAAAAACACAATAAAGTAACCCAGCGTCTAATAAAAACTTACCCCTCACGCGTAATAGATCTAATTGAAAAGAAAAGCATTAATTATAGCGTCATCCCATCATATCTAGAGGTATTAGCCCGAGCCCTGCCGCCGCAGCCGCTGGCCATAGTGATCACGCAGCTGCAATCAGGGAAAGTAAGTCGACCTCTCAATCCTGTAGTGTGCTCCGTTGGGCTTCCCTCCCAATCACGTACGTATTGACTAGGCTTCCCTCTCAGTCATCTTGCCGTTTCTTGGCAGACCCCGTACCGTACGTGCAGTGATGGATATCTATAGGTCAGCTCTCTTTGGAGTATTTTGGAGTATTAGTTAATTAGTAGTTCTTTCGATTGCCTAATCGATTTTCTATTCGAGCTCACGTGTACCAGTTTCATATATGAACTACTACTAACCGGGTTTTCACGGTGCTGGACGAGGTGCTGAACGAGATTACGAGATGGTGTACGTGCTGGACATCATGCAGCTAAGCGTGGCGTCCTGTGTCAATAATGCATGAGTGGAGCTGCACATCCGCAACTCTTGCTAGCTCATACTCTACAATTTTTGCTGCAGGGACGCTTCTTGCTGCAGGCGCGTGAGCCCCTTGGGAGATGACAAGCAGATCTCTGTCTATATTATTCGCACAGATGAGCGCCCTAGCTATCACCACTCTACAGGTATGCTACTCCTGCTCGCTCATACTACTGCACCCGTGCCAATCTCTATTCTCTACTCCCCAGTTACCCCATATCTAACATAAATCAACCATTTTTAATGATAAGAAAAGACTGGTTGACATATATTTGAAAAAGGTGTACCAAAAGGAAGAGAAAAGAATGTAATCGCCAGTATTTTATATTTTGTTAGCACCTAGAGTTTATTTTAAAAGTCATTTGTAAACCCATTATAAAAAATAATTAAAAATAACCCGCAAACGTTGTCTAAATTTACCCACATCTCCCTTTTAGAAAGAATTAAAAAATATTCTGCAAAGTTGCATCAAAATTTAAATTCCCACTTCCCCCCTTTTATAAAGGGGATAGTTTCAAATAGCCCCATAACTTTACATTTAAACTACATCCCTGTTTTTATAAAAAAAAATTTAAAAAAACCCTTTTATTATTTTTTATAAATTATTAATCCGCCATTGGAAAGATAATGCAAAGTAACCAATTGGTGCATTCAAATACAATTATGCACAAAATTAAAATAAAAACATAAATTAACACATTTTAATTGTATTAAATTAACCACCTCAGCCACCTTTAAAAAAAAACAAAAATACAAAATATTCTCAAATGTAATAAAATATTTAATTAAAAATTTTTACACCTTTAAAATTGTTAAATTTAAAATAAGTTATTATATGTTCCACCAAGTACACCAGTAAATGAATACTATTAGGTAAATATTTTTTTTAAAATAGTGATAAGTGAAAAAAAAATTTTTCCCTTAAAAACCACATACAAAGACTTTGTAATTAACTTGAATTATATTGATATTATTAATATCCTGATATATATAAATTAGGGGTTGTTATTTAAATAACTTGCTTTTGGCTACAAATGTCTTATCCATTTTAGAAATTTAGTTTTGAAAATTATGTGACAGTTGTAGTGTGGGTAAAACTATATTTAAAGAATTGAAAGAATCAATAGAGAAACCTGGCCCTAAATATTTTTTAATAAAAAGAGGTGAAATCGGAATAAACAAATAAGCTCTAAAAAATTCCACTTAACATCAAATAAAAGAATTGAAAATCAAAAATTAAAAAGTTGAATTTAATGTTAGATTCAAAATGGCACACAAAAGGGCATTTAACATAAGTTTGGGTTTTCCCAGTAAATAATAGACGTACAAAAAAATATAAATATAAAAAAATTCTAAATAGGGGGTTTTTCTAAAGGGAGCCATCATTTAAATCTCTATGACCCCCACTGAAAAAGGAAGTTCTAAAAATTTTCTCCCCAAATCAGAAGCATTCAACCCATAAATTAGTAGCTATAATCAACATTGTGAAAAAAACAAAGGGATCTAAGCTATTTTCTGAACAATTTCCCCACCTCTATGGAGTGTAATCAAAAAAAGGTAACCCATGTTTCTTTACAAATTACCACTTTCCGTTGGATGCAAAAAATTTAAAACCCCTTAAATTTTAAAATCCAATTACAATTCTAACATTTTTAAAAATTTTTAATTATCTTTTAAGTTACATCTTAATTATGAAATTTTATTTGAAAAAAAAAAAACTAAAAAACATATATATGTTTTTCTTTTACCCATTTATTAAGGGGAAATAATTAAAATTTGATTAATGAAACATACATATTGTCTACCAAAAGGGTTAAATAGAGTGCATACATGAGGATTAATAATATGTTATAAGAATTATTAAAAAATAATCCTACAATGTGATACAAACAATTTTTTAAAATAGTAACTATGACAATAATTTGTTAATTTAGAAATTTTGTATATTTTAACTAAAACATTTGACATAGTTTAATAATATTACAGTTTATTGCTAAAAAACTGGGGCAATAAAGTTTCGAACATTTGACAAGAGGGGGGGATGTGCAGATACATATGATAATATTCCTTCTTTTTTAAGTTCTTTTTTTGGGTGCAAAAAATTTTAAATCTCTTTATGGTAGCACTCAAACCATCTTAGATCCCCTACAAGTTTAAAACTGATTTAAATCAATGTGTGTGTGGGTTTTTAAACTAATATTTAGGCCATTGTAGAAATTAGGGTGCAGTTAAAAAAAAAAGTCCTTTTGTAGCAATCAAAAAGGCTAATAATTGAAAAAAAAATTTTTAAATCCTGTATCTGTAAAGATTTGACTAAAAACAAATATATCAGTAATTGAAAAGTTTTCACAAAAAAAAAGCCCATCAAAGTATCTGTTATGTCTACTGTCTAAAAATTGAATAAAGAAAAAAAAAGAATAATTTAATACAAGTAATTTTTTATACCCAGAGACATTAAACAATAATAATGCTATACTTCTAATGTTTGTCCTGTGCAAGGCACGGGTTATGGACTAGTGTACGAATTAGAAACAATCCGTGATTTTTTTTTTTTTCTTCTCTCTGTACAAAGCAAAAAAAAAAACATGATTTTCCCCCTGTCCCAAATTTTCTGTCTTTAAAAAACCCGTATTTCCCTCACAAAGTTTCCCAAACGACACGAAATAAAGGGACAGAGGGAGTATCTCTAACTTACTCCCTCTGTTAAAATTGTATTTTTTACATTCAAAATAAGTAAAAAAAAAGTATTTTAGACTGTCCTTAAACATTGGTGTAGGCGTGATGGTTAACCAGTCCGGCGTGCAGGTTTTACCCCCCCCACAAGCCCATTCGCTCGCCCCCACTTCACTTAGCGCCAATCCGCAGCTTTAGCGGCCCTTTGGTCATGTGTTTTCTCAGGCCCCGTGCCACTGTCCTCTTTGTAATAGGCGCCGGCGTTCCCCTTACGCCCATGGACGCCTCCCGGCCGCCACGGCCAGTCGATCGCCCTACGAAGCCTGTCCCGGCCGTGTGAGGAACCACGGCAAAAGCCCGCCCCGCCCTTCCCCTTTTCCCCTTTATGATTTTAAAAAGAGACGTCAGGATGGACACATCCCTACGCTGGGGAAATAAAAAAGAAAGGGAAAAACCGGGCCCCATGCTCGTAGTCTCGAATGCAACAAAAAAAGAAGAAGAAAAAGCTGCGGGGTTTTTAATAAAAAAGAATTTTCTTTTCTAGAAGATTTTCTATTTTTCATCACATCTAGAGTACATTTTCACTTCTTTTTTTGGTTAGTTAAAAATATAAAATATAAAAATGATATTTTAAATTTGGATAATCTTTAGAGAAGTTGTTAGAAAGTAGTTTTTTCATAAAGTAATTTATAGGTAATATTTTTTATAATAAGATCCCCGGGGCTCTTAAAATCTTCTGGCTCCACCACATTTCAGCTTTTGGAAATGTTAGTTTTTCGGGATGTCTTAGGGAACCAGACAAAAAAGAGAGAAATTTGTCCTTTAGTTTTGAGAAAAAGAAAAAAAGGAAGATAAAAAAAAATAGATGATAATGTAGATAAAGAAGAAGATGTGTAATAGTTTATTTAGGAAAGTGTCAAATTAAAGGGACCCAATATGCTTTAAAATAATACAAAATATTGGACAGAGTGAGTTGTAGACGAGTCATGAATTTAATTAGGAAAAAAAATAAATTAATTAGGATGGTTTTAAATCATTGTTTTTTTTTTATCTTATTATATTTATTAGAAAAAAAGAACAGGGGAAAAAAAATCAAAAAAAATAGTATAAGTTTAAAAAAAGAAAACTTTTATTGGGTTAGTTAGGTAGATGTTTTATAGAATAATAATACCTGTTTTGTAATTATAGTCAATACAGTTTTTATAAACCCTACCCCACACTACGGGAAACGCACGTTCCCGGTTTCCCAACCCGCTTTGCCGAGTGAAAAATACGGGCACCGGAAAACTTCGTTGCCGGTGTAGGTCAACGTGGCATCGGAACGAAGTCCACAGGCAACGCCGCCTTTGCCGAGTCCCCAAAACCTGGGGCAAAGCTACCCCTGTGCGAGTGTTTCCCACCGAAAAAAAGTGCCGGCCCTAAGCATCCGGGGCCGTTTCCTTTGCCGAGTGTCTTCGTTTCCCACTCGGCAAAAACATTCACTTTACCAAGTCCCAGGGGCCCCGTACTGGGCAAAGAAATTTATTTTTTTTTTTTCGATTTTGTAAACCCAAATTTTTTTTTTTGTAGCTTTAATATCACAATGGTCAACTTTTCAATTTTTACTTTTTTTTCAAAACATTTTGTTTATTTTTTGCATTTTTGTTTTTTTCTTAAATTTTTTTTTTTCCCAAACAAAACACAAGTTTGAATTGCGGGGCATCGAATAATTGATTTCAAGTTTAAAAAAAAATGCTTTCTTGTTGTTGGTATATGTTTAGTCCAAATCCATAAACGACCCGAAGTTTCGATAAACGTGCTTTCGGGGCAACGTCCCAAAATTAGGTGTGGGGTATTTTAATTCAAAAAAAATGTAAATGAATTCCGAAAACACGAAATTTGCGAGATGTGTTACAAAAGCTATCCAAAAAAAAATTTTGAAAAATTTTTGGGCATGTTGCACGTACATTTCAAAACCAGTACTTTGAAGAATTTGATCCCATGTAATCACATGTGAAGTACTGGTTTGTAAACCCACGTACGCCAAGCCCCCAAACTTTCTCAACTTTTTTCCATGCATGGCAATGAGAAACGACATCTCGCAAAGTTTCGTGTTTTCGGAATTCTTTTACATTGTTTAGAATTAAAATCCGCACACACAAAATTTGGGAGGCGTTGCCCCGGAGCACATTGATCGAAACTTCGGCTTAGTTTATGGTTTTGGGCCAAAAACATAACTCAACAAAAAGAAAAAATTTTTTTGAATCATTGAAATCAATTATTCGATGCACCCCATTAAAAACTTGCGTTGTTTGGGGAAAAAATGAAGAAAATGCAATAAATGCAAAAAATAAAAAAAAGTTTGAAAAAAAAAAAAAGTAAAACTTGAACATGTTAAATTGTGATATGTAAAACCCAAAAAAAAAATTTGGGTTAAAAAAAATAAAAAAAAAAATAAAATGCTTTCCCGAGGGGCACTGGGGAAAAGCGAAACCCCAAATTTCTTTCCCGAGTGCCGCGACTCGGCAAAGCATTTAAAAATGAAAAAAAAAAAAAAACCCCCAGCTCACCCCCGGGTCCCCCCCACCCCACCCCACACGCACAACCCGGGCCGCCGCCCCCCCCCCCCGCCCCCGCCTGACCGGGCCTGCCCCGCGCCGCTCGGCCCCCCCCCCCCCCCCCCCCCCCCCGGGCCCCGCCGGCCCTGCCCGGAAAAGGGAAATGGGGAGGAGGAAGAAAGGAGGAGAGGAGGGGGAAAGAAGAAGAGGAAGAGAGGAAGAAAAGTGGTAGAAAAGGGGAAAGGAGAAGATTTTCTCCATCCCCTTCGATGCTTAGTGTAATTTGTAGTTAGTAGTAGTGAAATTGTATTAGTGTAGTGAAATTAGTATAGTACTAGTGTAGTATATATAGTGTATTATAGTAGTATAGAGTAGAGTAGGTTAGTTTTATTAAAATTGAAAGTAGTAGTGTCTATTTAATAGTATTAGTAGTGTCGTCTGGGGTTTTCTTAAAAAATCAAATTAATTACCTATAATGTTTGATTTGTGACTTGGGCATGCAACAGGGGTTGTGGAAAGGGCCTCGCTCGAGCCCTTTGCCTTCACGCCCCCGTCCCTGGGCCGAGTAGAAGGAAAACTCGGGGTTTCTCGGCCATCGCGCATTTTGGGTGGATGGTCTTCGTGCCCCCCTTGTTGATGTGCGGCCTTCGTGCCACAATTGGGTGTGGGCCCATCGACCCGATTGTTTCTTGCGGGTTTTTGTAAACCTCCCCACCGAATTTATAACTTTGGGTGTTCTTTATGGTTTTGCAGAGTAGAGGACGTCGGGGAAATTTGGAGGTCGACCCCTTTCGTCGGCGTTTGCGGGTCTCCCTGCACTCCCTCGGGTCCCCACTGCCCCTATCCTGACTCCTTCGCCACCTTGGGTTTAAAAAACAAACTAAGCTTATCTTTGTCTTTAGACCGGTAAACCAGTTAGGGTCCCCCTTTTCGAAAGAGTACGGTTGGAGGCAGGGAGATCAGTGTGTATCGACCGTACTCTTTTGGATTGTCCCCGTTTTTTGGACAGCCCGCAGAGCGTAGATGAGGTTAGTTTCCGCTCGTCCTGTCCTAGTGGGAGTTTCGGCACACCTACCGTTGTTCCTGGATACACACTTCCCTAGCGGGGGGTACGGGAGAACAGGGGGAGGTGCTGCCGAAATTTTGTTTGGATAGGAGTGAGCTGGAATGACCTCATCTAGTTTTGGGGGGGGGATTGGGGCCTATCCTTCACCTACTGATGTTAGAAACGCCGTGTAGATGCATGGGTGGCTGTATTTGCGTTTACGATTTTTTATGCCAGAGATGGAAAATTGTGACGGGATGTACACGGGCTACCAGTAAAAACACAAAATGGGTTAACAAACCAAGCTTTCTTGGAGCAGCTTTGGCGCTTGCTAAAAGGGCGAGTTTCGGATGCGTGTCCATGTTGCGGGTGTGGAAAAAGAAAAAAAAATTTTAAAGAATGATGGGGGGCAAGTCTTTTCAAGTTGGGTTTTCGTTAAAAACTTCCCTATGGGTCTACCATGGGGAACCCGGTCGGGTGGAGGAGGTGGTGAGCGACGTCTGGGGTATGAGGGATATGTCGGGGTAGCAAATTATGGTGATTTTTCTGGGGCACATTTCGGTGAAGGAAGGGGGAGGAGCTAAGGAAACCCGCAAAGGGTTCTACAACATGATGTTTTTTGGATAGAAGCCCCTTTCATGATAAGAAAAAGGGTTTCAAAATAGATGTCATGGACGTCTAAGGGGGTTGAAGTCGCAGTTAGCAGATCGAGACATGTTCAATGGCATGTTGACAATTTTGGCCCCCTGCTGCGGGGGGGTCATGTTCTGCCAAAGAATATTACGATCACAGAAATTTCGTCCCCAAAGGGATCCATAGACCCGATCCTGCTTTCCAAAGGGTGCGCCCTATTCAGGAAAGTTTTAGAAAAGCAAACACGTCCCAAAGTGTAAATTTGGTATGTGGAGGTGACCAGGTGAGGTAGGAAGGAATATCTTACGATCCCCGAGAAGGTTTCTACGCTACCTTCCTTCGTACCGAGGTCCAAAATGGTGCACAGCAGAGGATACGCGAAACGATGACATGGAAAAATGGAAAATATCAGCCCGGGACAAGATGGACACCCATGGGAGGTGACGATGGAGTACTTTGATGCATGCACCCTACAAAGTTTGGAGGCCGGAATGTCGGGACATTTGCAAAAAAAGGGTTCAACCCATGGGGAAGTGGCGGTCCTACATTTTGTTGGCCTGTTTCTGACCCCCCTCAATCTCCCCCGGCGATTTTTGATCCAAAGAAATATTCATGGCTAAATTCCTGGACACCCAGGAAAGTTTAGGGGGGTTTTGAGCAACCTTTTTGGGTTGGTTGAACGAAGTTTGGAAAAACCCGGTGTGACAATGATCGAGCTAAAAAGAGGAATTTAAATGGTGTGTGGGTCCAGTACTCATGCTGATTTCCCTGGGTAGGATATTAGCGCGTGGGGGGGTTTTTCACGGAAAGTTCCCATGCCCAATAGCAAGTATTTGGGGGTTTCCCCGGGTTTTGAAAAAAGGGGGAAAGTTTCTTGTTTGCCAAAAACGCCCCAATTCCTGCCTCTGGACCACCCTTTTAGACGTGACGTCAAGCATTCAAAAAGGTGTCCAAGCACTGATCCCATTCCTCATTCATGAGCGGTGCGGGGTCTTCCTGGGGAAAGGGGCTTAAAATTTTTGATGAAAAAAAAACAATTGTTTTTTTGGAGGGGGAAACAACACTGTGGACTCATAAATCGGGTTTGACTAGTCCCCCCTATTTCAAAGATTTCTTTATCCCCATACATCGTGAAATGCACCGAAAAGAATATCCCCGAGCACTTTTGGAACACTCGGCATGACAAGTAAAAGGGCAATGTTAAGGGCTAGAGGGACTTACAAGAGCGTGTGATGGGCCCAACGTGAAAAGGGTTTCTAGGAAAGGGGAAGGGGGATGGAAAAGGGGTTTGACCGTTTAGTATGAAAAGAGACCATGGGAAAGTAGTACTGCAGGGGATCAACATCAGTTCCCTGATGGGTATGCTACGAATCTGAGGGGGGGAGTGAAATGTCAAAAATGCGAGTGTTAGGAGGGAAAAGTCATGACTATCAAATGGATTCAGCGGCTCCTCCCGCGATGCCCCGGGGTTTCCCCCCCGAGCCTGTGGGGCGCATGCGGAAAGGTGAGCTATTTATTTCGTAAGCTTTGTCCAAGGAGCATCTCAGCGTGTTTTTTAAACCTGGGGAAGGGGCACCTTTGTTGATCTACAATTTGGGAAATGACTTCCCCCCGGGCTTCTTACTGTCATGCAGCATCGTTTTTGCCCTACAACTCGGCACGGATGGGGGGCGGTTGCAGTGATTGGGTTGCTATCCATCAAGAGATTGAAAAGATTCTTCGGAAAAAGTTAGAAATAAAGCAAAATTGGGTTTTTGGGGGAGGGGCATTTTTCTGGGGGAGGTGTCCAACTTCACAACGAAATATAAGGAAAACCTTCCTAGCTGCACAATCCCCGTTCAAACAACATCGAGGAAAAAGTTCATGAACCTCGTTTTTTCCCAAAGGGAATCGGAAGACAGGATCGAAGATCAAGATGTTGCAGCTTGGGGGGGCTCACTATCACACTCTATGTGTTTTTGAACCTTGTAAAGTGGCTCCTTTGTGTGTAAGTTTTCAATGAGTTTGTTCCATATGCCATAACCATCCTCCAAACATCGATTTGCCCCACTTGTCTTTTTTTTTTCAGAAAATTTATTGCTGACAAGGGGGGAAGCTAAAGGGACCTTCCCTTGAAGAAAAAAGACCATCTTCTAAAAAAGGGTGCCCTGATTTCATTTCATGGTTCAGTACTAAGGTAAAAGCCAACTTATCTTTTTATTTCTTTAAAGATTTTTTTCAGTAACATATATCCACCAAAAACTTGTAGGCCCGCACGGACCGAAAATGGTGATGATTTCAAAAGGGGGCCCAAAGGCTTCGCCCGTAGAGTGAAGTCATTACCGTTTATGATATGAAGGCTACCTTTTTACCAAGAAGTCGGGGAGAGCCGACCAAATCGAAGCCCACGAATAGGGGGTTGTAGCCTACACCAATGGCGCGACTTTAGGGCAAGTAAAAAAATTTTACGAGCTCCCCCCGGGGTAGCAAACTACAAAGTCTTAACCCAAATGGTATTCAAATCCCATTGGTTCGATCCTGAGTCCGGGGAAAACCCCCTGAGCTTGGCCCTTGTAGAAATTCGAAAGATTCCATTATAAAGGAGTGAGTTATATTGTGGCTCAACAAAACCCTCAAAAGTTTTTACTTCATGGGCATGCCAACAGTTGAGGATCTTGTGGTTGGTACATTGTTCAGGTGGTATCGCCGCTGGCAAAGCACCTCTTCCCAAACGATGATGACACAACTTTGACCCAAACACATATAGGGAGAGTTCTTTCAACCTGAGGGCCAGAAGGGGGGTTTGGCTTTGAGATTACTGTTGTGGACATGGAAGGGGACAATGACTACGATGGGGAAGGGTTTTGAGGTCAGAAGTCAAAGACTTAAGAATTCTTGAGCGAATGCAATTGGGATTGGAGGAAAAAAAGACGGGGAGGGGATAAAGAGAGGACGGGGATTAGAGTTCGTAATATTGATAGTGATGACGACACACGAGTCCACGAGGGCCACAAGCCACTGTCGATCGTGGAAACAATTTCTAATTTCATGTAATTTTATTTATTTCGTACGTTTATTTCTAATTTTTTTTTATCTTTGAAATTTTGCAGGCACCGACAAAATGTCGGGGGGGAAAGCAGAGGGTCGCAGCGGCAGTTTTTCCTCTTTTACCGGGAGGGGTACTGAGGACCCCGCCCCGGGGCCGAGCCGGCGGCCGGACGTCGACGGGGACGGCCCGCCCCCGCGGCGCCTAGGAGGGAGAGGCCGGGAGCCGACTCCCCACAAGACCCGACGCCCGAGTTGCCCCCTGGGAGGAGGAGACGAGGATGAGGAGAGGGAGGAGGACGAGGAGGACAGGGGGGGGAGGAGGGCCGAGGCTGTTTAGTAGGGGGGTTTCCACTTCCTTGCTAACTAAGGGTTTCAGCGCGGGCCCACGCAGCCCACGGCGGGTTCCCTTAGCCACGCCGCCCGGTCATTTGCCCTAGTGGATAAGAAAGAAACCCATTTTGTTATCACTATTTGTTCATATTACTTTAAAAAAATCGAACTTTAGAAACATTTGTTCTTTTGTTTGTAGGAAATGGGTAATTGTGAGTGGAAAGGGGGGTGGCAGCCGCCTATCAATGGCCCCTGACTCCCTGCAAAAAGCATACCCTGGAAAGTTGACTACCCCGGGGTTGTGGCCCGCCCTTTTCTGGGCCCATTGCACCGCGGAGCCCAGTACCCCCCGGTACATGTTGTGGTAGTTTAAAAACGAGTTCTGGGTAAGTTAGACGCACAACATTTGTCAATACCCCATTCTTTTTAGTTCTTAAATTAATGAAAGGTACGAGTTGTATGCGGGAGTGGGCCGTGCAGCGGGGGAGAGAGGCCGAGGCGGGGTGGTGCAGGAAAGGTGCTAGGCCCCGGCAGGGGCCCTTACCAGGGGCGAGGATCCAATGATCGTCCCCCGCCTTCCCCGGGTTTGTCGATGAGAGGTCAAGAATAAGAAGAAAGGGAGAAATGCAATCCGGGAGCGAACCACCAGAGACCACTACCTCCAAAAAGTAGGAAACATTAATAACGATTTGTTTTTTGAAGAATATGTAGGCTTCAATTGATTTTACTTTTAAAAATACTTGCTTACTTGATCCCATAGTTTTGTCCGGGTTTGGGGAAAGGGCCCCACTCGAACGTTGGGGCCTTGTGGACAGGTGGCCCCTTGACGAGGGGTCAAGGCACAGAGATCGCCGAAGTGGCGCTGCGTGCTGAATGCCGCACCGAAAAAGGAAAAACCAAAAGCCTTGACCGATATGCGAGAATGAGTATGTTCTATTATTTATGTTTTTTTTTCAAACGTCAATACTCATTAGTTGCAATCTCTTTGATTTTTCTCGCATCCTGTGCATGGTGGGTGCCATGTAACCCTTTCAGGGCGTACACCTTGGCAACAGGGGCGGGCGATCGAGCTGGAGACCAGTACAACCCGGCGACGACCCCGAACTTTCACAACCCCAACCCCTACACCAAGATCACCGAGTACAGGAACGACTTGCCCATCATGGGGGGGGGACTTCGTCCCCCCCACCCCCTGGCATGGCCGCTGATGTGTTGGGAGGGGGGAGGCCCACGGTCGTTTTATATGGTGGGCAGTCGTCCCCTCCCCTCTGAAAGGTCCTAACAGGCTAGGGGGGGGTGAAAGCCTAATTTAAATTTCTAAGGGAAAACTCAACAACAAGGTTAGATGCAAAGAAGAGAAGCGATTTTTGCGCTGCCTAAGGGGGTTTTTCAAAGCCACCTACCCAAAAAACTACCTAATGCTCTAGGATAAAAAAATTTCCTACACAACTAATAAAAGGCTGAGAGCTAATAGCACAACCTAATTCTCTACAAAGTAAAAGCAAGGTGTAAGGAGGGTTATACCCCTTTTTGGGAAGTAGTGGATGAACCAATAAAGTGATTACCGAAATCAATAAAATCACAATGGAGATAAGAGGTTGACACTTGATTTTTCTCCGATTTCACTAGTTCCCAAACTACTAGCCCCCGTTGTGGGAGTCACTCATTGGAGGTTCAGGTAATTGGCATCACACGCAAAAACCCGTCATCGGGGCCGTAAAACCAACAAAAGATGGGGCCACCAACCCACGCGCACCCCATGAGTTGTCAATTGCGATCCCCCCGTGGGGAAGGCACAAAAACCCCTTAAAATTTCACTTGTGTTACGGACAATCAAAAAGTTCTCAAACCCCCCCCCTCCTGCTCCAAACCTCTGGTGATGGCAATCACAAGAGTAAAAAGAAATCGGCGAAAAGCCCCCCAAGTGCCCTAATGCAAGATATGCGAAATGCACTTGGATCACTCAATCTCTTTTGGAATTACATAACCAAGCAGGAAGAGTGTAAAGGAGAGTGCTCAGCTTAAGGGTCTCAAGATGTTCAAATTGTGGGAAGCGGAAAACCCAAACCGGCCAAAATTTTTTAAAAACCCCCCTAAAAAGCCCTCCCTTTTGTGTTGTTAATTTGGCGACGGACGCTCTTCACGGGTCGATGGACGCTCCTCGCAGCGTCCGACGCCCTGAAAAGAACTAGTCGTTGGCCCCGTCTTTGAAATTTTTAAACCGAGGACGCCCTTGCAAAGTCCTCAGAGTCTGTCGCGATCGTCCGGCCGGAGCGAAAGGACCAAGAGCCCCAGAGCTCCATTTTTCGTCGGAGCGTCCTTTCGCCAAAACCGACAGACCTTTCAGCGTCCGACGCTCTGAGAAGAGAGGTCCAAGAGCTCCCTTTTTCGAACGCGTCTGTCCCCTATCGATAGACACTTGAGCCCCCGAGCCAAGTCTGTCGATCCGAGTTAGGGTCTCCCCGGGGACGCTCCGTCGCACTTTGCGTCCCCGACCCCGCGCCGGCGCCCTTTTTGTCCAAATTGTTGCTTTCTTCTTCCCCCCTTCCCCAAAGATCCCAAACCCCACTAAGTTCACTTTAGAGAGGGGTTTTTTAAATGTTTTATTGTCACTTAAGCGGGGTTTATGTCACTAGGTCCTAATGCATTGCATATAAATAACCCCTTAGTGGCACTTGACAAAGTAATCCTTTTGAATTCCCTCTTATTAGTTGTTTCTAACCTAAAGTGTCACCCCCATTGGTGTCTTGCCCACAAAAAGAAAAACCCCGCTTATCCCTTCCCTTAATTTGCTTGGGGGATTTTCCTTCCTATTCTCCAAGTGTGGCTTTAGGTCTCCACCACCTTGCTTGCCCTCACTTGTCTCTATTCTAAAAGTGAAATAAACCACCAATCACTTAGAGCTAGGTTAGTCTTGGGTTTTCATCAATTCCCAAAAAATCACCTGGAGTTTTAAATCCCCCATTTTTGGTAATTGATAAAACCCCCATTAAAATTGAAAATTTTTTGATTCAAATTGAAATGCTTGTCAAGCAAGATAAAAATTTAGAAAAAGTGGACAATCATTTCAATTTGGGTTTGATGGGTTTTTTACCCCTCCTACATATGTGCACTTCTTAATATGAGGTCAAAGTTTTGCACATTGCTTAGATAAACTTTTGGAGGGGTGAAAACAGCAAACTAGACATGATTCTAAGGTAAAATATGGCCCCTTTAAAGCATGATACCAATCGAGTGCGCCATTCATTAAATCCCTTAGCAACATGGTTGGGGTCGATACCAATTGTAAAAACTATAAATTTGGGGTTTTCTAGCAAAACCCCTATTCATGTAGTGATAAAATCATAAGATTAAAAACTAGGCATAACCAACAAGCATGTTATTTTAATGAATACAATGCAAGCAAGCATATGTGTGAATGCACACCCAAATGCAACAACTTGTTCATGGCTTGCTCCCCCATTGTGTGCTAAAAATTTTAATTTTTCATTTTCCAATAAAAAATTCCCCCCTTCTCCCTTTGTTTTTATTTTTTATTACACTTTTTCCCCCCCTTTGTCATACTTCCCACAAAGGTTCTTGTTAAAGTTCATCAAGTCATTCAAAAAGGGAGTGGGGTGAATATTATTCAATTTTAGTTCATCCAAATCATTGTCCTATATATTTAACAGGGTTTAAACCATGGATAAGTTTTTTTCACCATCTTAAAATGGTTATTTATCCATGTTGGTTAAATACAAGGCAAATATTTAAATAAAGTGAGGTTGAAAGTTATCAACAGTATATTTATCACTAGTCATAAAAAAACATAGAAGCAATAGTGTAGAATATTAATTAAAACATTTTGTTTTTCATAAATGAGCCAAATTTAGTAAAAAAGTGATGCCTAATGCCAACACAAGTCTAAAACTAGAATGTCATGTCAAACAATTGTCCCTTGCTTTTTTGGAGTAGGGCATTATAAGTGGGGTGCATAAACTCATTTTGGAGAAATCAAGTATTCAACTCATTCCCAACTTCAAAACCTCTTCCATCTAGTGGCTTGGTGAATAGTGGCAAATTGATATGGGGGCCCCACATTGTCAATGAAATTCCCCCTTTTGTTGAGATCTCTTAGAAAGGTGTTACATCTATGTGCTTTGTTCTGAGTGTTGGAGGGGTTGCTTGTAAGCTTTACCACACTTTCATTGTACTAGAAAGGGGAACTTCTTGAATTTGTTCCCCAAATCATTCAATGTGGCCTTATCCAAAGTAGTTGTGTACAAAACCCCCCGCAAAAATGTATTCGGTTTGGGCGTAGAGGTGCCACACTATTTTTTCTTGGATGCCATGAGACTAGTGATATTCCCAATAGGACATGTTCCATAGTGCTCTTTATTTTAAACCCTTTGCATTGCATAATGGGAGCCGAATACCCCAAACCAATTAAAAATCTTGACCCTTGGGGAAACCAAATCCAACTCTTGTTTATCTTAAAAATTTTCCTATCCTTTTTGGGGCCCTTCAAATGCCTCTTAGGAGATGCTTAAAATCTGCACACATGCATACACTAAACGGGCATCCGTTTGATGCTCACAAGAGAGATTCCCAATCTTTACCGATATAGGGGTTGTAAACCCATTAGCCATTTTGTATATTATCCAAATGCCCATTGTCCCCATTTGAGACTATCCCTTTCCCTTTTAAACCCAAACTTCTTGATCATACCCTTGTGTACTTGCCTTGACTCAAAAATGTCCCACTCTTCATTTGCTTGATTTGGAGTCCAAGGAGTAACAAAGTTCCCACATTGCTTTTCAAATTCATTTGCCTCACTCCCAAAAACTCTTCACAAAAATTTTGATTTGTAGACCCAAAGATATGTCATCCAAATAGATTTGCAAGACAAACAAGTCACTTCTTTTTTAGTGAAAGGGGGGTGTCAACCAAACCTTTTGACCCCTTAGGAGGAAAAAATTTTTTTCCCAATCTTCATATCATCTCTAGGTGTTTTTCAACCCCATAGAGGCTTTTTGGTTTGTAAACAGGGTTGGGGTTCTTGTATCTTCAAATCCGGGGGGTTGCTAACATACCTTCCCATTGATTACCCTTTGAGAAAAACTCTTACACCATTTGATGAGCTTGAGTTGTGACACAAGGTAGGCCAATAAGATTCTTTTTGCTCTAATTTGTCACGGTGCATAGGTTTCCCCAAAATTAAAGACTCTCTACTTGTGGTCCCCTTGGAAAACTATCTTGCTTTTTTCCCTCCCACTTTATGATTCTTTGGTCTATCTATTTTCCCAAACTTGATTTCTTGTGAAGTTGTTAAGTCTTCATGCTAAATTTATCCAACCCCCAACCCCAAAAGATTCATCAACTTTGTTGGCTAAAATGATGGCAAAAGAATAATGTCAAAAAATGAAGCCAATCTTGACCTTGTTTGAACCCCCCTTTGAATTCCCCACCAATTTTTGATCTGAGGATGTCTCTTGCAATATTGGAGGTTAAAGCATTTGATGTGAAAAACTTCACTTTCGATTGAATGATGATGGACTTGCTTGATGTTGATCTTGCACTTGAGCTTCCTATCTAGCTGATTTGGGTTTGGGGAGAGCCACTACTTTTCGTTGTGGGAATAATCACTTGATTTCTCTTCATCTTGTATTGTTTTTTTAATATCACCAAATGTCCATTCTTTCATTGCTTGACCAACTTGTCACCTCTCACATCATCCAAGTTTTTTTGTTCATCTTGGACCTTGTGTTTCATCAAATTCCAATCATGCATTTCCCCAAAATTAAAAGACTTTTCCATACTCAAACCCTTTTCTTGAGTAGAAAAGGGCCAAGTAGAAAGCCCTCACAATTTTTTTTCAAATTGCTTAATCTTGTGTCTTTCTTCAAGAATGATTTGCCCCAAATACTCGAAAGTAAGAAATATTTTGCTTCTTCCATTCAATGTCATATGGATTTTTTAAGATTCCTTGACAATAGGACGGTTGCTGGTGCAAGCCGTTTGATAGTTTGGGGCCTAAAAGGAAGACTAACATTGTTTCACTCAACATTGATCTTACCATGTAAATCAAGGTTCTATTTCTTTTTTCAACTATTTCCATTGGATGAGGTTTTGTACTTTGGATAGAATTGGGGTTTGTTTCCCAAAATTCCCCAAAAAGTTCTAAATTTATATTCTTGAACTCTCCCATTGTCACTTTAATCTCTTGATAGTTGTTTCAAACAAATTTTGGCACCTTTTACAAATGACTTGAAGATTCAAATGTTCACTTTGCCTAAAAAGAATACCCATGTGTATCTTGGAAGTAACCACTATCACAAACCCCAAATTTTTTCCCCACAATCTTGAAAAGTAGTTGGTCCAAAGAGACCCGGGAAATAACTCAAAAGCTTTCTTGTATCATGTTTTGCTTTCTTTGGATGGGTTTCCAACTTCTTTCTGGCTTGACAGAACTACATAGCTTGCCTTCCAAATGTGACACCCTTCAAGCCTCCATAGTCATGCTTTACTAACTGTTTAATTGTTTTATGCCAACATGCCACGCCTTTATTCATGCCAACCCATGTGATTTGGGGTGATGAGAAAGTTGAGATTTTGGGTTCACTGCATTGAAGTCCACAAGATAGGGGTTCTTTTCTAAATCCTTTAAAATACTTTTTGACCCAACACACAATTTTCCACATCCTCACACCAAATATGCATTTAAAAATGAGATCAAAAATTTGGGGAACCGACAATAGTTTAAAACTAAAGTTTTTCCCATTTGAAGCACTTTGCTAATGCTAAATCTTTGGAGATAGCAATTTTTTCAACCCCTTCACCTCCCCTTTGCCATTGTCACCGAAAGTGTACTATCAAAGTCATGATCACTTCTTGGTTGATTGATTTGAACATCCTTCCATCTCGGTCATGTTTTGAGTGCCCCTACTATCAAGCACCAATCCCTCCCCCGGGTTTGTTTTAAACCTACAAGAGAGATCAATTCTTTTTGGGTCCCCAAACTTTTTAGGCCCTCCAAAGTTAGTTACCAAAATTTTTGGGTATAAAAAGGGGTTTTCTTAGTAGTCATCCAGGGGTGCACCAAAAACTTGGCATAAAACTTCATTAGTACCCATGGAAAAGGGAAAAGAATGAATCAACTAATGGAGGATACATCTTGCTTGGGCTTGTTGTTCTTGCATTGTTTTCTTAGGTGACCAACTTGCTTTCAACTTTTGCAATACACTAGGTCCTTCACAAAGAGTTTGTGAGGGGCAAAAGCGGTTTTCCTTTTTGGGGTTAGAGCCCAATCCCCTTTGTAGAGAGTGCCTTTGGCTACCCAAGCCTAAGCAAGCGGTCCTCCCTCCCTAAGCCTTTGCTAAGGGGTGATGAGCTTTGTAACCTCCTTCTTGAGGGTTTTTTTTCAACCATTGTGAGGCATCACAAGTGAAACCAACATAGTGATGGAATGGAAGTGTAGGCTACAAGGGGGGTGTGGAAGCAACAACAATAAAATAAAAAATATTATCAAGAATACACAAGTTACCCCATTTGCTGTTTGAAAAACCTCCCTTTTTACTTTTGGCAAGGAGGGGAATGAGCTCTTTTAAATTTAGAGGCGCTTCCTAGTTTTCATGGGGTTCCATTTGCCTCCATGAGATGCTACGGCTCATAAGGTTTTGTCAAGAGCCTCATTGGCCTTGCGCAATTCTTCATTCCTTCCCTTCTTGTCAAGTAATCCCTTTCTTGTTCAAGCTGTCCCGAGTTCTCCTTGGAGGGCCCCATCCACCTCACTCCCTTTACATGAGAAAATACCTTAGGGACTTAGCCATGAGCTGATGGAGTGGGCAAAAAGGAGATCTTGTCCTTCATAGCAATACAGCAAAAGCCTTCTTTTTGGTGGTGTCTTCTTTTTATTTCTTATCCTCACCCAAGAAGAGTCACTACCCAGTCCAAAATGTAGAATACCCCTTCTTTTCTTTTCAAAGATGGTTTTTTCTTTTTTGTCTCCTTTTTTGTGATCCATCATCTTTGTCATATTGTATGGGGAATGGCAATGAGATGATCAAAAATTCCACACTTGAAGCACTTTTTTTGGGTATCATATTCTTGGAAGATGTTTCTTTCTTTTTGCCCGGTAACCCCTTCTTCTTCTGAACTTTTCCAAAATCTTCACAAAAAAAACCATTTTTCCTTCATCCACATCACAGCCTTTAGTCTTCTTTCCCCCTTGATTCTTCAATCTTAGCTTTTCCCCTTCTCTTTGAGATGAAGTAGCTTTTTAAAGCATGTCTTCTTCTTTCATCTTTCTTTTTTCTTTCTGACATCTTCTTCCTTGTTTCCCGGGAAGCATCTTGATTCACATTCCCAAATTAATTAGGAGTCACGGTGTCCCAAACCACTTTTCACAATTAAAGGGCACAAGGGTTAAAACCGAGATGGGAGACTTCTCAAAAATTTGTGGAGAAATACTTTTCCTCAACCCTTTCACCAAGGGCCGTGAGATCATTGACTAGTTTTGCCTATGGAAAATCTCCGGCATTTTCATATCCCTTTATCTTGAAGCTTGCAAACTTTTTTTTGAGGATGTATGCTTTGCACTTTTTACGGTTGAGTGCCTTCAAATGATTCCTCAAGCTTCTTCCAAACCCCAGAGCACTCTCTAGATTTTGATTTGTTTAAACCCTTTCATCAAGAGCCCTGAATGCACTAAGAGCAAGGGCATTTTGTTGCAACTTCTTTTCCGGGCCGCGGTGGGGGTTCCTCATTTTCAACCTCAAAAATTCTTGGGCCACCCCAAGCCAAAAATTTTGCTAATTAACTTGATATGAGCGGTCACTTGATTTCCAAAGCCTGTTTGTGCCCTCAAACTTGGGGGTTTCTTCATGTTGTTTAATGAGTTCTTACACCCTAGGGTTTTTAAGCCTCAAATCAAGGTGTCCCAAGATCCCATACCACTTTAAAGGGCCATGCAATGGTAGAGGGGGTGAATAGCCTAATTTAAATTTCTACAAGGAATGTCAAAAACAAGGTTAGATAGCTAAGAAAAAGAAGCGGTTTTGCGTACCTAATGGGTGTTGCGAAGCCACCTATCCACAAAAAAATATCCTAATAGCTCGGACACCAAATTCCTACACAAATATAACTTTAAAAATTTGAAGATAACTAGCAAACCCTAAAATCTCTATAATAAAAGCAAGAGTGAATAGGAGGGGGATACCGCCGTGTAGAGTTGTGGATGAACAATCAAGTGATTACCAAAAATCCAATCAATCCCCAAAGGAGAAAAGGTTGACACTTGATTTTTTTCGAGGTTCACTAGTTTTTCCAACTAGCTAGTCCCCCTTTGTGGCGAGTCACTCACTTGGGGGTTCACGCGCTAATTGGCACCACCCCAAACCCCCACCGGGGGGCCCCAACCAAACAAGATGAGGCTCACACAAGCCAGCGCAATACCCTAGAGTTGCCAATTGCGATCTCCCCCGGGGGAAGAACAAGAAACCCCTTTAAAAAACACTTGTAGTCATGAGCACAACCAAGCTTTTGAACCACCTCCCTTCCAAAAACCCTCTGGTGGGCAATACCCAAAAGTGACAAGAAAAAGCAGCGAAAACCCCCCCAAAGTGCCAAGATCAAGCAATGCGAATGCACTTGGGCACCAAAATCTTTTTGGGAATACACTAAGCAAGCGGAGAAGAGGGGGGGAAGTGCCAGCTTAGGGGTCCAAGGTTCAAAAGTGCGAGCGAGGAAAACCCCCCCCAAACTGGCCAACATATTTTTAAAAACCCCCTCAAAGCCCTAGCCGTGTGTGTTAAGTTGGGGACGAACGCTCTTCATGGGGGCGTGGACGTCCCTCGCAGCGCCGACGCCCTGTCAGAACAAACCATTGGCCTTGTCTTTGAAATTCTTCAACCGAGGAGCACCTAGCAAAGTCCTCAAGTCCGTCGCGATCGTCCATCGCCGCGAGCAGAAAGGACCAGAGAGCACCGAGAGCCCATTTTTGCGGATCGCCGTCGCCCTGACCGACAGACGTTTTTTTGCATTCGACGCTTGAGCAAGAGGTCCAGAGAGCTCCATCTTTGTCGGACGCGTTGTTGCTCTCGCAAATTCGCAGCGTCCGACTCCCAAATTGTACTGATCCTAGTTAGGGGCGCCCGCGGACGCTCCCCTCCGCTTTTTCCAGTGTCCGGCCCCCCGTCGGCGCCCTATTCTTGTCCCAAATTGTTGCTTTCTTCTTCCCGTTTTCCCCCAAAAGCCCAAACCCCTAAGTATACACTTTTGAGAGCAGGTTTTGGGATGTTTTACTTGTCACTTAGCAGGGTGTTTTTGTCACTAGGGCCCAAAAGCATATGCAAAATGAAACACCCAGTAGCACTTGACAAACCCAAACACTTTTTTAATTTCCCCCCTTAATATACGGTTGTCTGACCAATGTGATCACACCCACTTGGTGTCTTGACCCAAAAGAAAAAACCCAGCTTATACCTTTTTCCTTGAATTGTTAGGGACTTTTCCTTTCCTTCTTTTCCAGTGTGAGCTTTAGGTTCTCCCCCACCCCTTTCTTGTCCTCACTTTCATCATATCCATAAATGTACTAAACCTATCAATCACTTAGGCAGGTTTAGTACTTAGGGTTTTATCAATTACCAAAATCACCTGGAGTCTTCAGCCCCCTTCCCAACCTCGCCGAGGTTCGGCGAGGGGCACGAGGGATCCATCCCCATCTACCGGGAGCCGACCATGGCGCAACTTCAGGTACACCGTTCAAATAATCGATCAATTCTTACCTTGATTTTCATTGTTTAAACCTTGCTAGAAGAAAATTCAGACCCCGAGCGGAGGAGATTAGAGGACAACACCGACATGGAAACAAGGGATCAGGCCCGAGAGGAGGCCCTAGGGCGGTTTGGCACGGGTGGAGGGCCCCAAAGCCACGTTGGAGGCTCGGGAACCGGGGACTGGGCCAGAGGTCGGCGGAAAAGGCTACCTTCTTTCGGCCTGAACGTCCTGGTGGTCGGCCCTCCCCCCGCTCTCGTCCGTTTGCCCTTTCCCCTCCCCAAGTGTCGCTTTGGCCAAATGGACTTGGTGAGTTTATATATAGGTTGTTTTTTTTTTTTTTTAGCTTCTTCGGTTGTCCTCCAGGTACAAAAAATTCGCTTTTCCTTCTGCAGCCACAGTCACACGGTTCGGGCCTTCGCCTCTAGGTCAGCCCTTTGCCCCAGGGTCGCCTTCGCCCATAGGGTGGCCCCCTCTGCCCCCCTCCCCCTTTCTAAGGGGGCAAATGCACCCCTCCGCAGGGGTGGTCCGGGTTGCCGGGTGGCTCCTGGCCCCCAATGCGCCCCCCCAGGGCAAGGGGGCCCCCACCGACCGGCGGGTGGCAAAATGGGCAAGGGGCCAAAGGGGGGCTCTTCAGGGAATGGGGGCCCCCGGGGAGCATGATGGGTTTGGAGCGTGCTGATGTGATGTGATTTATTTTTTGGTTGAACTTGTGATGGTTTGGGTTTAAATTTGAAAACATGTTTTTGATGAATGGGGAAGGTGGATTTGGATATATTATTTTCGTATTTTATGATTGAATTGGGCCCCATGTGAAAAATATGTTTGTTGATGGATAATGAAAATGTGATATATATATATATGTTTTTATTTTGGTGAAAAGGGAAAAACAAAAAAAAAATTAGAAAATTCCCCCCTCGGGAAAGGGGTCATGGGACCGGTAAAGGGGGGGATGCACCGGGAAATATGGAAAAAAAATTCCCGCCCGGGCCAGTTTGTCAGCTTTGCGAGGTCGGCCAGGGGGCGCTCGGCAAGAGCCCTTTGTCGATGTCGTCCGGTGGGATCGGCAAACATTTTTAAAAAAAAACATTTTTTTGCCGAGTGCTGACGTGGAAGGAACTCGGCAAAGAATTTTTTTTAAAAAAAACCCCCTTTCCAAGTGGCTGCCACGTTAGCATCGGGAAAAAAATCCGTCAACCCTAATCGCCGTTTTTGGGTTTCCCCAGTGCCTAATATTTTACACTCGGGAAAGCGGGTTTGCGACGGATTTTTTGTCGATGCCACACCGGCAAAAAACTCGGGAAAACCCTTTTCCCAGTGGTGTGAGCCTTTGCCCTTGGGTCAGGGACTCGGCAAAGTCCGTTTCGTAGTCCACCCAAATTGAGTCTCCATATATGATCACCCCGGTCAGGCCTTTGCCATATTCAAGTGGAAAGAAAAGCCAAAATAAAGACTATTTGATTGACGAAAAACCTGAACATGGGTTCCCCATTGGAGTTATGGGCTGTTAGTACAAAACCGATCAAGACATCTGGTGTGTTGGCCGCTTTTCAGAATCATTATGGCGTGAGGATCCACAGCCACAGTGCGACTGGTCCCAGAACAAAATTGCACGAGTATTTGGGCGGCCAACGTGCCCCTTTGTTTACGCGCCGGGGGCCATATCGACGTAACGAAAAACTAAAGGGGAACAAGGCGAACGAAAGTTTTACCGTAAAACGTTTGGGCCCTTAGAGTGAAACCCCAAACCCAAAACGTTCGGGACCTGGACGTGCGTCCGGGCGGCCCCTTCCCCCCAAAGTGCTTCTTCCGCAGCGCCTTTTGCGAAGGTTTTGCCCGCCCCGTGCCTGAACTGCTCTCACCCCCGGTCGCCCCACCTCGCATCCGCAACCGCCCTCGCCCCTGCCCCAACAACAAAAGTCGTCGCATGAAAAAAAAATAATTTGAAATTTGAAACAAAATGGCCCGCTTTTAAAAACAAAAAAGATCAAAAAAAAATCGAAGAATAAAAACAAAAACACGCAACTACAAGATGAGCAAAAAAAGGGGGGGGTGGGAAATGGTTTTCGGGGGGCCCAACCTCCCCCAAAAAGGGGTTTAAACTCCCCCGGGTTTCCCCCTTTAGATCCCCGAAAACCGCCCCCCCGGACCCGGGGGATCCATGGTCGAGTTTGGGGTTTGGGGAACCCCCGGGCCCGTCGTCGCGCTGCCCCCATGAAAGGCAGCCCCCCCCCCCCGGAGGGGGCCCCGGGGGCATCGATGGGAGGGGGGTTTGGGGGGTAAAACCCGGGGCAGCGAACCCCGGTGGGGGGAAAACCCGGATTTTGCGGCCCGGGAAAGGGGGAAAGGGCACACGCAAGGGGGGGGGGAGGAGGGGGGAAAAAAAAGGGGGGGGGGGGGCTTGTCCCCAAAGGGGGGGGGGAGGGGCCCCAAATCGGAGGAGGAAAAGGGGGGGGGGGTGAGGGGGGGGGGGAAAAGGGGCCCCCCGCTAGGGGAAAGGGAAGCGGGGGTGTAACCCCCCCGGTGTTTAAGCATTTAAAATAAAATTTTTATGTCATAATGTTAAGATTTCATTTGATTGAGAACCTTGTTATCATTGAACTAAAATAAGTTTTTTTTTTTGGGGTTTGGCTAAATTTTGGGGGAATGTTATCTGTTTTAAAATTTCCCCAAAATTTCAAATTAATTTTCCAAAACCCCCAAGCAAAAAAGGGGAGGGAAAAACCCCCAATCATGTTTTTTCAAAACCCAAAAAAAATGAAAATGATTGTTAAAAAAAGTTTGGACCTTTTTTAAAATTTATTTGTTTTTTTTTTAAGTTTTTAAAGTGTTTTAAGTTTTTGAGAAATTTCCCAAAAGGGGGTAAATTTTTTTAAAAAAGGGTTTCAAATTTAAAAAATCATTTTCATTTCTACCCCCAAATTTTAAAAAGTAAATATTGAAAAAAATTTGTAGATCAAAAAATTTTTGACAATTTTTGGTATTTAAAATTTTTCATAAAAACCCCCTTGGGGGTTTTAGCAAATTTTAAAAAAAAACCCAGGGGGATTTTTGGGGTTTCCCCGAAAAACCCTGAGGGTTGGGGATGTGAATCGCGCCGCACCGGGCCCCGGCCTGCCCCGGGTCCCCCTGCGACTTCGGGCCGAAAAACCCGGGCCCATCGCTCCGAAACATCACCAGGGTCCGTTGCCGTCTCCAAAAAAAAAACTCGGCCCCCCTTGCTCCCCTTTTTCCCGGGGGCGGGGCGTTCTCTGTTTCCCCCAAAAGGTTTTTTCCCGCTCGCGACTCACGCGTCACCCCCCACTGAAGCCCCAACCACTTAACTGCCCTTTGCTTTACTTGTGCATCGCCCCGCATTTATTTGGGTTTTGAATTGTGGCCGGGAAATTTCCCGGGCCAAAAAACCCCTTTCCCTGGGCCCCTGGCGAGGCCCCGGGCCGTTTTGGATCGGGGTCGTTTTTGGCTACACAGGAGTGCTTTTTCTTTTCTTTCTTTTTTTCCTTTTCATTGCCCGATCCTCGAAGCCTGTCTTTTTTTTTTTTGGTGGTTTCAGCTCCGAAAAAGTTTTTCGTTGCCCGCCCTGTTAACCTTTTCCCCGGGCAGGGTTTTTGTCGCCCAACCCGTTCGCTTCATTCCCCCACTTTTTTAAAACCCTTTTCAAACCCGGGGTGAGCCCTCGAATCTCTGCCGCTTAGTTGATTTGTTTAAGGGTTTTCGGGGGCCCATCCGCAGCTCCCCGCTTCGGGGCCCCGGGGGGGGTGCGCTCGTTGGTAGGAGCTTTTGGTCTCGTTTTCTGTTAAAGTCTTCCCGCAGCTTCGCCTAGCTGTCGGGAGCCCCTTTTGCGGGTTGGTTTTTTGAGGGGGTTGTTTTCGTGGGCGTACATCCGAGACCCCCTTGTCCCCCAAAGGGCCCCTCAGGGGGTCTTGCGCATTTTTTCATTCATTTTGCGGGGGGCCGCTTTTTTGGGGGGTTGAGTCTGTTGGGGGGTTTTGGTTGACCCATTGTGGCTTGAAACTCCCCGGCGTAGGGGGGGAAAGGGGGGGGTCCCCCCCATTCCCGGGTTTTGGTCGATGCGGGGGTTAATTTTGGGCGTTTTGGGCCCCCTCGTTGTTTGGGGATAATGTGAGTCCGCGCAAGGTTTTCGACTTTGGGGGGCCCCCCGGGGGGACGCCCGGTTTTTTGTGGCATCGGCCCGTCCGTCTTTGTGTGGGTGAAAAGGGGGGCCCAGTGTCGGGGTTTAAAAAGGGGTTTTTTTTTTTTTTCCCGTTTTGAATAGTTCTGTGTTTTTTTTTTTTGTTTTTTTAAATTTTGGAAATGTTTAATTTCGAAAAAAATTTTGTGTTTACCCCTTTTGGTGTATTTTTAAAAAAAATAAATGCCATAAAATTAATTTTTTTAACCCCAAAAAAATTTCTCAAAATAATTAAAAAAATTTTTTTTAAAATTTTTATGTCTTTTAATGTTGTTAAAAAAATTTTTAAAAAATTTTTTTTTGAAACCCTTTTTCACAAAAACTTGTTGAAAAAAAAATTTAAAAAATTTTTTATGAACTGTTTAAAAGGGTTTTTTTTTTTAATTTTAATTTAAAAAAGTTTTTAAAACCCCCAATGAAGGTTTTGTTGATTTTGGGTTCTTGATTTTAAATGGTTATTTAAAAGTGGAAAAAACTATGGAAGTAGTTTTTGAGTTGTTTGCTCAGTTTTTTGGATATAATTATTAATTTTATAGTTTATTTAATCGGGGTTTTTAAAAAGCTTTTTTCTATTTTTAATTTCTTACATAAAGGTAAATTTTAAAGGTTAATCTATTTTGTTCTCTCTTAAGTACTGTTTGGTGTTGCAAAAATTCTTATTTCAAGCATATTAATATGTTTTATTCGTGTAGTTGTCTTGGTTGGGTTTGGTAACCCCCAGGGGGGGGTTTTTCCCCCCGGGTTAATTAACCCAAGTTTGTGTACCCCCCAAACCCCAAGGAACCCCCGGTGTTCAAACTTTTCCTTGTATTTAAATGATCTTTAAATACATTATATTTAATTTTACATTACGTACTTTTTAAAATTCCTACTTGACTGTGTACCCTTTGCTAATTGAATCATTTTTGAACTTTTTTTAAAAAAATGAAAATTTTTGCAAAAATGTTAGTACTTAAAATTTTGATAGTAGGTGTTTTCCCCGTCCCCACCATACAAATTTCTTGGAAAGGTTATTTTTTTTGAAAAAAAATGTTTTTGGAAGAAAAAAATGAAATGGGAAACACGGTGTTTGGGGCCCAAGGGGTGATGGTGGGGGGTTCTCTCCCCGTGTGTTTGGAAAACCCCTCCCTGTTAATTGCATAGAAAAATTTTGGGATTTTTAAAAATCCTTTGGGAAAGCGGGGCTCTGGTTAATCCTCTAAAGGACGGTTAACCCCCCTGGGAGTGGAGGATAGAAGTATTGTACCCCCAATTCGAGGAATGGAGGGAGGGGTTTATTTTGGCTCTCGGGTGGCGGCCCCCTTTGGATGGAGGAGGGGGGAAGAGTCAATGGGCTTTTTTGTTGTTAGATGTGTTTGGGAATCCCAGGGGTTTTAATCGTTCGAACGTCGTTCCCCGGTTTTTGGAGTTTAGTCATTGTTTTCCCGTTTTAATCCTTAAATGTTCCTGAGGGCTTCCTTTCAAAATGTTTTTTTACCTTGTTACGACAAAATTAGTGTACTTTAATTTTATGAAAAAATTAAAAAAATTTTTTAATTTTTTTTTAAAATGCTTATTTAACAAAAAATTTATTTTCAAAAAACCCCACCTTTAAACCATGACTTCAAGCTTTTTTCCCCAAAAAATTTTTTTTTTTTTGGTAAGTTTATTGAGATCCCTACTAGGGGTTTTTTAACCCTTTTCAGCCCGGCTGTGTTCGTTTGCAACCGTTGCCCCCGGGTTAAAATAGGGTAATGCCCTTTCTTGCCCTTTAGCAAGAGTACTTGGGGTTTTTTTGTTTTTACCATCCCCCTTGTGTATTAAAATTTGTTCATTAATTATGTTTAAAAACTTTGTTTTTAATTGCTTAAAATTTTTCCCATTTTATGTAAATTAAATTATTTTTACTTCTGCAATTTTTAATGGAAAAAATTTATTCGGGAAAAGGGGAAGACCCCGCAAAGTGGGAACCCCACGGACTTTAATTTAAACTTGGATATTTTCTTTGGGTTAATCGATGGGCATTTAAACCGGGAAGTGGCCCCCGTTTTTTAAAAAGGTTCTGTAATTGGGCGAGTGGTGGATGACCCGGCATGATGGGCTGTGCGCTGCTGAAGATGCTTATAAGCATTAGGAAAATAAGGCCCGTTGTTTGTTGTTTTCAAATGGATTCCAATATTGAATCTTAAGACTATAATAAAATATTAAAATAGTAAACAATATAATTTTAAAATTTTTTCCTAATTTTTTTTGTAAATCTTTCGAATTAGTTTTTTATAATTAAATAAAAATTCCAAATAAAACGAAATGACAATTAAAAAAAAAATTTAAATTTTAAAAAAAAAAAAGGCTAAAATTTTCCCCGTCCAAAAAAAAAATCACCTTTGGGGCCTTTATTTTTATTATAGAAATTAAAACTTTTTAAAAAGTTTGGTTTTTTATTTTTTAAAATACATTTTAAAAAAATTTTTGCATGGTTACTAAAAATAGGGTAAAAAATAAAAAATTTATTTTAATACTAATAAAAAAATTAATTAGATTTAAAATTTTTTCTTTTTATTCCCCAAAGAAAAAAAATTTTAGTTTTTTTTTTTTTCTCTCCACAGAAAAAGACCTAATAATAAATTTATTATTATAGATAAATAAAACAGATTCAGTTAACTTTCTGTCCTCCCGGGGGCACAGCGCAAGGCCGCCCTTTTTGGGCAAAAACGGCGTAAAAGTGCCCCCGCTGCGTAACCAGGGCCCCCCCACGGGGAGGGGGTCGAATCCAAAAACGGGGCGAACTTTAATTCGCCGGGCCCCCGACAGGTCGGCGGGGCCCCGGCCCCAAAGACCTCCCGGTTTTTTGGGGCGTTAGAGCAATATATAAAGGTTGGTTACAGGTGGAAAGTTCCCGTCACAAAATCTAGTTGGAAGACGAGGAAAGGTGGAGGAAGGAGGGGGGGTAAACTTGCCCGAGAAGGTTGTTTTTAGACAGAATCCCTTCCCCCCAATACCGAACAGACTGTTTTTTTTGGCCCCCGTCCTTCCCTCTCGATCCCTGCTCCCGCATCCTTTTTTGACAAGAGTGCTTGGATTGAAAGGGGAATAAAACATGAGACGCTTTAATTTTTCTCCACTGGAAAAATAATAATAATTCAGCAGCCAACCAAACAAGATCGAATTAGTTTTACCAGCGTTAGGTGAGGTCGTCAGCAGCTGCAACCCCAGGAAAACACCAGCTTACTGCCCGTACGCCTATGGCACGTCGCCATAGCGAGTTATAGCGATCAGAAAATTTTTTAAGGAGAGAAAACAACTGCAAAGTCACAACAATGATGCCAAAGCGGCGGTAGCTTGTTGCGGATCAGATCATCAGAAGAGGACGGTTGGCCGACTTGGATCTCGTCTCCCAGGCACGATCCTGAAGACAACCCAAAGTGGTGGCTTTCGTGATCGAGCCCATTGCGTGTCAGAAGGGTCATGTGATGAAACATCAGACGCTTACGTATCATCATCATCATCATCATACGACGAGTTTCTGTGCGTGTCCAAATAAAAAAAAACCAGTGTCATGCCCTCGAACCAGCGAGAGTTCTGCAAATACAGCAGCGGGCATAGGTGTCGACAGTCGTAGTCCTACATGTGACCGATGCAAGCCCAGCCAGCCAGGCACCTCCAAAGCATCCCGATCCTTCAGCACAATTTGCATCTTCCCTGCACTGTACACATGAGCTCCTGATCAACTCAGCCATCAATCCTCAAGGCGCCCAGCTCGTGCAGGTACAGGTACAGTACATGTACAGTACATGTGGATTCGTTTCATCCTCGTTCAGCCCCGGGGTCTAGCAATAACAATCATCAAGTTGGCACTGGACCAGGGAGCATTTTATTCATTGCTGACCATATCTTTTCCTTTTGTATTCTATATATATAGAGCCTGCATGGCAGGGTGTGGTGTCTGTTCACAGAAAAGGAAAACAAAATATCAACCAGCAGTCTGCACTCTGCTCCATCGGTTCTCATCGTTGTCGATCCGGTGAATATAGCTGTAACGGTTTTCTCTGATGTATGTCACCCCAGACCATATACCACGAACAAGAAGTATGCTTGCAAACACCATGCTCCCAAATGTGCAGACCACCTGCGCACACGAAATATGAACCTGCTTTACTGAAATGAAGGAATGAAATCTGCCGCAAGCATCAATGCTATAGAATGCAAGTTGTTAAGTGCTCCACAGAAAAAACATATTTTAATGATGCAGCCACTGAAAAAATTCAAGATGTTCTTAAGCTGACAAGCAAACTTAACATGGTATTAGACGAGGAGGCCAATAGGCTTAGTATTCCTTAATGAATGATTACATGGAATTTACACACATATATATAGGAGAACATAGAAGAGCCCAAAGGGCCTGGCCACCTGTGGTGGCGCGTAGAGCTAGGATACAGCTAAAGGATAATTAATTCTAACACATGGACTTGTCATCTTGCTAGTGCCTACAATCAAACTTACTCCCCTGTTCCAAATTGTAAGTTGTTCGGGCTTTACTAGGTGCATAGCTTTTACTATGCATCTACAAAAGCCAAAACGAGCTATGTACCTAAAAAAGCCAAAAAACTTACAATTTGGAAATTGAGGGAGTACTTTGAGAGGTACAAGTAACAAACTGGACCTGAATTGGATCTATTTAAAGCATTTCTTTTAGAGTTCTACTTAAATCAATTTCTTTTAGAATCTTTGAATATACTAAACCTAATGAGCATAGGCTGTGGTCGGATGACACACCTTACTTACAGCCCATTGTATGAACTCCTCAAATTGGAAAGGTTTAGAAAACCTGCTAATTGTGCAGCTCTATAGCATGGACTAGAAAAGAAATACAAGTTAAAATCCTTCACCACTAAAAAAAAACCTTCAGTAACATTGTAATGACATTGATGTATAAATTGATGATACATCATTTCAATGTGAATGATATGCAGGCCTTGGGTCTTATCACTTTGATGTTGGGATCTAGGCGGGTAATTATTTTCTTTGATTCTCCCTTAAAGCGTTGAGAGGTACATGACAAGGACAATTCACAATTGTATGGCCTGCCCATTTAAATGCAGTCAGGAGAATTTTCAATAATCTGGTGAACCTAATTAATGTCTCAAACACAAATCTGACCAAATGCTGGTGGATGCAATTGCTGAACATTTGCATGACTCATATCAGGCAGTTCTAACCCTACCCTAATTGAGTAATTGCTGTCTTGCACAGATCAACCACTAATTGATATCAGTTGGGGAAGACCAAGTAAATTGGGTTAATGTGAACAAAAGTTTTGGGGTCAGTACTGGTGACCCTAAACATAACATGAAGATACATTGGATCCGCCACTACCCGATATCATTTGGAGAAGACTAAGTAAATTGGGTTAATGAGAAAATATTTTTGGGTCAGTACTGGTAAGTGGTAGCCAGGAATATAACATGAACAGCATGTGTTGGCTTCAATATGGACTGAACCAGCTAATTACTAAAAGCCAAACTATAGTTCTTAAGTTTGTCTTGATCCTACATGACATTTTCCTGATTGTTGCCAGTTTCTTTGTCAACTAGCACTCCTACAAACACAAATCAATCCAAACTTGTCATTAGGCTGGGCCAATCCACCTGCTGCACCAATTCACAAGAAATGAGAAAATTAGGCCTGGCTAAAGCCAGGACCTAGGTCCGATTGGCTCCAGCCCAACAAGCTTGATAAGTATTATGTGAAAGGCAGTAGTGACCAAGCTCAAAATAAACTGGAGCCAGATGGAAACTCAGTTTCATTAGGTTTAGACAGTAATAGGTCTGATAACCTCACAGTACCAGGCCACAGTGGGCAGTAAAATTTTACCCAGAATAGAATGGGCCCTTTCCTAGCCCAGCACCAAAAATCTCAGGCCCTGTTAATACTTCCAGTGGCATAGTACTCGTCTTGCTGTTTCAATAGGCAGAGTTACAAGCCCATATGATATGACAGAATGTCAAATGGCAAGCATTCTATTTTCTTTCTAGTTAATGTGTGTGATTGGGAGTCCTTTCAATTTGAATAAAGCAAGATCTTACTATCACTGCAATTTTAGAGAGACATGAAACACAATCCTGTGGGATTATTTCTGCATCTGGATAGTAGATTAGTAGCACTAAAAAACCATCTTCAAATTGAATGCTTCAGCATTCTAATGATCCCTACCCTATTGACCACAACTGCCATACTTATTATCACCTCCATCACTGCTCCAGTAGATATTGATGGGTATTTGTGAGCCTGTTCATGGTTCTTTACTTTATGAAAACAATATTATCTCTCACGCTATTCCTGCTTTTGCGGCGATCAGATTGCATTTTTACCCAATTTGGAAAGTTCAGTAAGGAAGGGCCTAATTAGACAATTACAAAGCTGTAGAGGGGCTTGATTCCACAAGCTCAAATACTCAAATTGCAGATGGGCTTTACTTAACATCAGCTTAAACCTTAAAAGTGATTGAATGACCATTTGATTGGAAGATGGGTTGATAAAACATTTGTCTGTTTCGATTCTCAGTTTGAGAATGGCCACTGGGGTGATAAATGACAAGCTCAGTTAAAAGGCTCACACAAGACCTGTAATCTGCACTTGTGCAATCAGCTTTTAGCAATAAACCCAACTAACATAGACGGTGGATGGAACTTTAAATTGCTATTGTCTGAATGCAGATGCCAAGAAGAATAAAGCTAGCTAGAAAGTAAAAAGACTTCAAACCTTCAAAATACTAGATGCTGAGTGCCATAGGGGCTAATCAACAGTATAAACATGTACCATATTGAAATAAGAAAACCTCCATTTACATAATATTACCAACTTTGCAAGTTTTATTCAGCTGCATACACCATAACAAAAAAAAAACACATCTGGCAACAGTTTTTCACCATATTTTACCCCTCAGATAATTACAGTTCACGTTTCAGATTTATAAACGTCCTGCCTATGGGCTATGGCTAAATGGAATCCAGCCAGTGCTTACATGCTCCATAGTCATCCAAGCATGTTCATCTAAAGGATGACTGATACACTATCATACTGTGAAGGTCTCAGCTAGGCACGGCAAGGAGGAGATGCTACATGGTGAATGGGCCGAGCTCAAGCTTACTACTGTAGAACAGTAGAAGACGACCCTCTGGTACCTTACCTGATGAACTGCAAGAGGGAGCAGCTGACTTGAGTGATGCATTGCATCCTTCTATTTTAGCTAGTTCTACGTGACTATCTTGTACCTATACATCATCGGTGCTAAAGCTTGAGCTATCTCAAAACCTTAGTTAACCAGTAAGCCTTATGCTTCATTATACTCTTCCTATCTGAAACTATTTTCCTTTTTGCTAGATACCTAAGGTAATCCCCTGGTTTATTGCGAAATACATATCCAACTAATTGAGGATTATGTATACAACTCTAACCATATGCCGGCACAAGCAATAATCCTAGCTTCAATCCACAATTTTAAGAATCAAAGTATCCAACAGCGAAACTTGAAAAAGAGTTCTGTAAGCAGAATGCAAAGGATGCCTCGTCAACATGAACTAGATACTTGATCCCTGAACCCCCTGAACCAAGACGTCCTTCAGAAGAACAAACTACACTGTTATCCATGTTGCAAGCACGACACTTCACCGACGGGTGATCACGAGACAAGCATTGAAAAGTGATGCTCACGACTGGTACGAAGCAGACCAGACCATTAAAAAGTTCAGCATATGAATGAATCGCTCACCTCTAGAAGACCCTTCAGGATCCATAAGGACGTCAGGACCAGCACGCCATTGACCGAAAACTTCACCTACACACGCGCATGGACACCACCAGATCAAGCCCGATACCGAGAGATCACAGGCAGCATCATTCATCCGCACCGCCAATTTCCAACAGAAAACTAAAATAGAGGAGACAAACGAAGAGGGGAACGGACCAGCTCGGCGGGGACGGAAGGCGGCAGCACGGACCTGGCAGCGCGGCGCGCGCGGCGGGAGACCTTCCTGAACACGGAGTGCAGGAACCGGGCCAGTAGGTCCAGGCTGCGGTCCTCGTCTTCGTCCTCCTCTTCATCTGCGTCGTCTTCGTCCTCCTCTTTTCCGTCCCGGTAGGACGCGGCGGCGCCCGAGAGATCGCCGACCCAGGGGCGGGCATCTGGGACGACAACGACGGCGTCGGAGTGTCGACGCCGGGCAGCGCGGAGGAGGCGAGGTGCAGGGGAGGGGCGCAGGTGGCGGGGGGATGCGGACGTGGACGTGTGGAAGCGGTGGCGAGAGGCAGGGGCGGGGACGAGAAGGGGAAGGAGGGAGGTGGAGCTTGCCATAGGGGATCTGCAAGCTGCTTGGTGTGCAGTGTGCTTCGTCCCCGCGAGTGCGTGGCTGACCGACCTTCTCTTATCCGTTTTTCACTTTGTCTAGATTTTGGCCCGTTTCTAGGTATTGAGATAGAAAAAATTTCTCTTTTGGAAGCAAGGAAGCAAATCGCATGGATAAAAAACTCTCTGTTTATTTAAACTACTTTTACTTTGTTTCAGTTTATTCTCTCTCTCATAACACTATTCAATCAGTCGGAATCAACGGATTTACAGTTTGTTCGTTTGGCTTTTCAGTCAGCTTAAATCCAGCCACTCATAAGAAATCAGCCAGCAGTGTATAATCCTGCCAGAACCGTGTATAATCCTGTCAAACGAACATGCCGTTATATACCAGCCGAACAGATATTTAAAATGATATCTCTATGAATTCTTACCCTGAAAAAAGTTCAGGATCGTAGAGATTGGAATTTCCAAATGCCGCTCAGGTAAGTGGGCTCCGCCACCAGTACAAACGCTATATAGACACGAAATTTATAATGTTCCATTTTAATGCTACCACGGTTCCGACCAAACTTTGTATAATATATATTTGGTATTTTATATGATATATATATTTTTTCTATATGATTTAGAAGTTGTTTAGGACAGCAATATGGTCTCTCAATATGGACAACAATATTTTTTCCGCCAGTGATATATGTATATTTTTATAAAAATATTTTTTAAGATAAATATATTCATATATTTTTTACATTTGCAATTTCAACAACTCAAAAGTTATTGATAATTTACATTCTCAATGTTTGATCCAAAGCTTGTTAAGGGAGTATATATACATATTATCCAGGTCAACTTGTCGGCAAGGGCGTTCCTTAGCATCACAAGTTACTGAAATCAAGTTACATATGCTCTCTCCGTCCCTTATTAAATGTTGTTTTGGGTTTTCGTGCCACAACTTTGACTAGATTTATATAAAATACGTGTAACATTTGTGTCTCTAAATAAATTTATTAAAAAAACTAGATTAAGATCTATCTAATAATATAAATTATGTATCATAAATATTAATAAGATTTTATATAAAATTAATCTAAATTATTTTTCAGGAAGTGAGAAAGACAATTATTTAAGGACGGGGGAGTAATATCCATTGCAAGGGTTTTGATTGTATAAGTTTTCATCGAATCCTGACGGAAGATCTGAGTATCCCGTTCCCATCAATTAAGTTGAGATTAAGTTAAAACCTGTTTTATTTGAGTGATTAATGAACACAAGTTACTGATATGTGTGACTAACATAAGTTTTGTAGGCACATTACTTTGTTTGGTCATGATATCTTCTGCAATGATTTTTTTTTGGCCTCGGTTATGAATTCTAAGTATTAGGAGTAGTTGCAAAGGATATGTTTTGAAGTTTAAGGATTCTATACAGAACTCGACTTTGTTGGCCAAATGTTTTTTTATTTTTAACCAATTTAAGTTCAGTGTCACGGCAAGTAGAACTGAGGACCAGAAGTTGCTACGCTGCAACCACTAAAATGAACATAATTCTCTCTTGAGTCCTGACTCGGCAATTTATATTTTGTGATACAAGTAGCTATAGAGCTCTACCAGCTATTACAACCAAATAATTAGGCGGAACCACTGCCAGACGCTACCAAAGGACTACAGTAACTCAGCTGTGTCAGAAATTCCAGGCGATCATTGTACATTATTTTCTCCACCAGATGGCAAAAATTTCACCATATTCCTTTGATTAGTATTATAACTGTACATGATGGGTGGACACCAGAATTCCTCTCCAAAGACCAAAGTTAAGGGTCTGTTTGGAACGCAGGAATTTCACAGGAATCACGCAGGAATTTCACAGGAATCCGTTCATTTTCACAGAAAAAACACATGAACGGGAAAAAATTCCCGCGTTCCAAACAGGGCCTAACTATCTCATCCCAAGAGAGGTTGTGCCACGGTGCCACCATTGCAACTTGAAAAGGCACACCAGTAGCAACCAAACAGACTAACTTGTTCAGATTTTCATAGCTCTTCACCATTAAACTGCCGACTTGTCACTCCACTTTCATTGAATCTGCAATGTCAAAATGGATCTTGAGAAATCTCGCAAAATTGAGCACAGCTGCAGGAGAAAAGCAAAACATAGTGATGTATGAGAAGCTGAAAAGGCACCGAAGATTCTTTGCTACCAGCAATGGTATCTGAAGCGAAATCATTTGGAGCAATGCTGCGAAGTTCCTCGTTCCAGATAACTCCTCTCTGACATGGTAGAAAGTAGAAACTACTATTAATCGACATAGGAAAGCACTTGAAGCTGTTCGAGGGCGTCGTATGCAAACCTGAGGAAATGCAGATAACTGGGCGTTTCTTGTCACATGAACGTTTAATGGATTGCGGATGATCCTGTGTGAGAAACTTTCTTCAGATGCTCTGTACAGATTGAGATGCGCATTGCTCGCTTGCAGGTTGTATCCTGGAAAAGCAGAGCTGGCATCTTGCGTGCAAAGGATCTGTAGTGACAAGTATTGAGGAAAGATCAATCTAAAGGCATTTTCTTTGTCAACCCGAGTTGAACTTTGCAATCTTACATCTTGCAGGTCGAGGTCACAGTTGAGCTCTGGGCTGATTGCTGAGAGCTTCATTGAAAGAAACTGAAAAATCCAACACAAACATGAAAATGAAGATTCAGCCATTGGCCTAAATTGAGTAAACCTCCAAATCTTAGGTTTTCAATACACTAACCTCAACCTGCCGCTGCAGAGATTGCACATAGTTTATGATCTCATCAAGCATCATGGCCTTGCCTGTAATCTGCCTTGTCATAAGAAACATGTCCCTATTGGTTACAACACACCATAACCACATCAGTATGGGCATAAGCATCTGCTTGATGTCATTCATACCTTGTTGCAACCCGGGACAAGGTCTTGAAGAAGCTTCATCCTTTCATTTATCTTTTCCCTTCGAAACTGCACTTCGAATGGGCATGCTACTGTAAGCAAGAGACTTGGGCATTGCAGGAGCATTAACTATGTTGCTCAAGAGATGAAAAATTACTCTTTCTGCAAGGCTGTGGCTGTTGGTGGCTTGGCCGCGCTTTGCCCGGATATGCACGTAGTCCTCTCTCTTGGCTCCAGCATCACCCGTCTTCTCATCAGCACACTCCATGCTGACTTCTCGCTGCAATAATGCACTGGCTTCATCCTGCAGTAATACATTTACATGTACAGTAGAATGAAATAGAGGGAATGAGATATGGTGCAATCCATGAGACAAAGCAATGACAGCTTCTAGCTTCCTTACTAGAGAATGTAGTGATGAACTGTCCTCTCTAGAACCCTTCCTTTTGCCATCCTTTAAACACTTCCCTGTGTTCATATTTCTACTTAGTTGAGCATCTGGGAAGAGTTGGAACGTGGACTGTTATTAGTCAGAAGCTTCACAGATCAACAGCTATTGTTCCTAAGAAAATGAAATGAGAATAACTATACCTCCAGTAGAATTGTAGAGCTGAAAACCCTCTTGCATGCCTACATTGTTCACTGGAAAGATGATAGGCTCATCAAAATTCATGGTATGGTCTAGTGAAGCAAGCAGATTAGTTCCGATTGCAAAGCACTGCTCTTCCTCTCTGTCAGGATCGGTTCGCGGAGGGGAATACATCTGCCAAGAATCAATGATTGATCTTGTCACATTGCAAACCGAAGAGGTAGCTCTATTCATGTCGCAAACTGAACGGACATATAAAGATCTTGCCATGAACGTATGTACTCACCATCCTGCTCTGATACTTGAACTCAGTGCGATGTTGCAATCATTTTTGGGAATGACTAGTGACCTTCTAACTTGCCAGGTCTGCCAACTGAAGGAGCTTTACTTAAAGGGTGGAGTAGATCGGGAGCTGGACACAGTCAATTCCTTGCAAGGCTCAACAAGGAACAACTAACCCGTGCAGCCTTACATAAAGATTGTCCAAAGTGAAAAGGCTAACTAAGCCTGGTGCAATCAGCAATAGACAAACGCAAGGGCAAAAGCGGAAACTGAGTCCTGTGGAATAGACTTGCTGGTACTAGTACTACTAACAACCATGCACCAGCTGGATCACATCCAGAGGTCAGAATAAAGAGTGTTCTGGGTGAAGATCGATTGCAGTAGGTGCTGCAAAACTGAAGACCTAGCAACCAACCCAAGGATCAGATGCTAATGCCATCTAGTGTATGTATGGGCCAGCCCAGAATAAGGTTAATTATTAGACAATCAACTGGGCCCATCTAAGTTTAAACCCTCTGAAACATTGGCTCTATTAAAGTTCTGTCCTCCAGATTTTTTTACCAACCCAACTCATGAGCGTAAAGTTTGAGAAAGTACTCAATTTACTTGCTGAAGGATATAAAGAACTCCTCAAGGATTTACTTGAAGCATGGACTAGTTCTACTATAAGAAGGTGAAATGGATTCCACAATTCGGCATAATTGCATAGATGCTGAATGCAAATTCGAGTTAATATAGTTACTAATGATCGGGCACCAATAAGAACTCCAATTTCTCTTTTTTTCTTCTTTGTAATTACAAATGTATACAATGCCTAAACAAAGTTAGGTAATTGCTGACTTGCGCACACACCCCTACAGGACGAAAATGTGAGAATTCAGAGACCGTAGAATCAGATCCACAGACCAAGAAAGAGGACAACAGCTAAGAAAGTGTGACCTTCAAATCACAAGGGGAACCACTGAAGCAGCTTAAGGACTAAGACCCAGTCATCAGAAAACGAAAAAGTTGGCTGGCTGTACTCCTGGGACCAAGCCACGAAGGTAGGGGATTTGCTCAAAACTCAACAGCGCGTACTGTCCCTCCAACCATCAAAATTTGATGCTGGAACCATAGATGATGAGTTTACAAAGATTAAAGCCATAGGCTCATAGCTCACTAGCTCATATCCAATCCTATAGCATCACGAGGTAAGAATCACCAGGTGATTCAGAAGCAAGTTCGGCCAAGATGAAAGGGACAAGAAATGCTGGTGCATGTCCCTCCTCTCTGAAGCAAAGACCAAGCAAGATATGAGGCAAAAACACTCGGACGCAGAGCATAAATCATTAGGTAGAAGGCCAAATTCACTTAATGAGTTAATAGTTCTCATGACATAGTTCCTTAAGAAGAATGGGTGAGACAAAGAGAAATGCTTGGACTGTGTAAAAAAGACAGAGTACTCATGAAGAGATGAAAGCAATTTGCTATCTTCAAAGAGAACATCATACTGCAGTGGTAGTATAGCAAAGAAAGGAAGAAAAAAAAAGACGAAATAAGGTACTATGCACCTGTACTTATCCTAAATGAAAACTATTCACAAAGAGCATGCCACAGTACAAATAAAGTACTACTGATAATAAAGGAAGATTTCTTGTTACCAGAGGGCAGAACTGCAGCTCCGAACTCCTCCTATTCCTCTTCGATCAGATGTCTCACTGTAACTCAGCAACCCTTTGCTAGAGTGAATAGTGTTCACCATAAATGGGCGTGGGTACATGTGGATGTGGCCACGACTGAAAACAATGAATGGCTGGAGTTGGGGAACCCACCCCCCCCCCCCCCCCCACACCTGTCTCAGCATCTGGCCGAACAGGCTGGTTTTCACCGTTTTTTAAACGGAAGAAAATTGCGTGAGCCCGGGTCCATTTCACCGGGACGCACCCCTGCGCTAGATTTACAATGCGTGGTTGAGGAATGCATCGATGCCCACCACATCGGCTCGGTCAGAACCGGGACTTGCAGCACGTATTGACGCTCGGCTCGGTCAGCGGCTCGGCTCCCACCACATCGCAACATAGAGTCGATGATCCACGCCAGGAGGCTGTATGTGTATGTGTTTTTCTCATCTGCTACGTACGAAACCCTAGGTTGCCCGAGTTGTAGTATGGACGGCGGCGTAGGTGCACAAGGGCATGAACAGCGATAAGGCCACTGCACCACCGGCGATCCAATGGCAGTGGAGCAGCACGGAGGGGACGCCACCATGGCCGGCCATGGCGAAGCTGATGCAAGGAGACCGCCTGCCCAACCGGAAGACGTGGTGGTCGCTTCTTCTTCTACGATGCAGGCTTCGTGTACTCAAAAGAATGATGTCGTCGTTGGAACTCATGGAGCTGATAAACGTCAAATAACACAGGTAGCGTATTTTTCCTAGATCATATATCTTGGTGTTTGGTTCCCACGACAAAAGTTTTGTCCCTGTCATATCGATTCTTCCGTCCCTAGTTTGGTCTATTTAAAATATACAAATTAAAAAAAAATAATCGTCAGCCGGAGATAAATTCGTGAGACGAATCTTTTAAGCCTAATTAATTTATGTTTTGACAATGTTGTGCTATAGTAAACAAACGTATACTTGTAGATTAACTTGACTTAATAGAATCGTCTTGTTAATTTCCGTATAGGCATGTAATTAGTTTTTATAAGTAGTCTATTTTTAATAGACCAAACTAGTGTTGGAACTAAACACGAATCTATACTATGTGGTCTGATCATGCATATATATTGTATGCATATTGCATAGGACACCGTATCGGTTACTTTGGGAGCAGACACCATTCGCACTAATGATGCCAGCATCGACGACACAACACGTCAATCATCGGATGATGCACTAGATAAGGTAGTGAAAATAATATAAAAAAATATAATATTTTGTATAGTAGTTCGTATTGTGATAGGCTTTAATTTGCAAATGATTTTTACAGGAGGTGGTGCATAAAGTTAGGGAAAAATTGATCGAACCTGAAGTTGGAATGACCTTTGAATCAGAAGACAAAACTTATAATTTCTATAACACATATGCTGGTAAGGTTGGGTTCAGTATCAGAAAGAGCAAGACAAAGCGACGTCAAGATGATACTATATATCAAAAATATATAGTTTACAGTTGTGAAGGATTTCGAGAAAATGAGGCATCCCAGCACGACACTACACGGACAGGTTGCAATACTCGTGTTCAGTTTAGTGTCAGCAAAGAGGATGTGTGGACAGTGCAAAAGGTCATACTAGATCACAATCATTATCTTGCTAGTCCAAATAAGTCACACAAACTAAGGTCTCAACGACGTCTTGTAGAGGCAGACAGGAAGCTAATTGGTCAAATACGAGAAGCAGGTATGAAACCAGCCCAAGTGTATGAGTTCATGAAGGAGTTTTATGGAGGGTCAGATAAAGTGTCATTTGCTAAGATGGATAGTAATAATGAGATTGGTCGTGAGCGTAGGCAGTATCTAGAAGCTAATGATGCACAAACACTATCTGAATACTTGAGAAATAAGCAGTTACAGGATCCTGCATTTTTTTATGCAATCCAGGTCGACAAGGAAGATGGCCGCATAGCAAATTTCTTTTGGGCTGATGGTCAGTCTATCATGGATTACAAATGCTTTGATGATGCTATCTCATTGACACCACATTTCAGACTAATAAATTTGAAATGCCATTTTCTCTTATTCTTGGAACCAACCATCACAAGCAGACGATAATTTTTGGGGCTGCACTGCTATGTAGTGAAACTATTGAATCATTTGTTTGGCTTTTTGAAACCTTCTTAGCGGCAATGTCAGGCAAGCACCCAAGCTCAATTTTTACAGATCAAGATGCAGCTATGGCAGGAGCAATTGCTTATGTGTTCTCTAATACAAGTCATCGCGTTTGTTTGTGGCACATTTGCCTAAATGCTGCTAAGCATCTTAGTCATGTAATTCATGACTCGGATGACTCAGATAACAAGTTTATATCAGATTTTAAAAGATGTGTGTACGAAGATAGATCGGAGACTTATTTCATTGAAAAATGGAATAAATTGTTGGCTACATACAATCTTGAAGATAACTCATGGATGGCAAACCTATATGCTTTGAGGGCAAAATGGGCTGCAGTATACCATGACTCTTTTACCGCGGACATGAACTCCACTCAAAGGAGCGAAGGTATGAATAATGTCTTCAAGAAAAGATTTCGTAGGAGATTGGGTCTTTCAGAACTCCTCATAGAATGCGAGAAGGTTGCAGTTAGTCTCCGTGAAAACGAGTTGGATGAAAATTTTCAGTCTCGGTGAAAGAACCCAGTTCCTTGTGTTCAAAATTTACCTATATTGAAGACTGCAGATGAGTCTTATACAAGAAGAATGTATTCAGAGTTTGAGGAAGAATTTAAAAATCAATTTGCATTGTCTGATAAATTGTTGCAAGCTGAGGGAAAAAACAAGACGTTCTTTGTTACATATATGGAATCTGATCATGGTGCAACTGTAGCATTCAACACTGAAGATTACACCATTACATGCTCATGCAGAATGTTTGAATCCATAGGTATGTGTATACAGCATTTTATTTTGAAATTAGTTTTCAATACAATTTATTGAAGTTGTCAACTCTATTTCATATAATAGGTATATTGTGTAAGCATGCTCTTAGAGTTTTCAATATGAATGAAGTGTACAATTTGTCGTCACAATATATACTTCATAGGTGGACGAAATATGCAAAAAGAGGATTTTATGTTAACAAACAACAAAGTGAGGACAAAGATTTGACAACACGTGCTGCACTTATATCTCGTGAGGCCACATGTCTTGCATTGAAGTGCACACCGTCAAAAGAACTTCTTGATGAGCTGCAACAAGCCATTCATAAGTTGGACTTGAAAGCAGATAGTTATCTAAGCAAGATGGAAGAAAAAAAGCAACATGGTTACTCAAATTCTAGATGTCTGTGACCGCAATAGCTTAAATGTTGTAGTATCATTTAAAGTTCCTAAAGTGATAAAAGGTCCAAAGACTACACGGTGCAAAAATGTGGTTGAAAAGAAATCAAGGAAGAAGAAAAATAATGGTGCTAAGAAGAAAGTAGTGATCCTACCTTTCACAGCTTATATATATATATGCTTCCTACTACGTTTTACTTTTAATCTTTTATTAATTTATACATTTGATTGTAGGTGACGATGCCAACGAAGAAACCAGGGACGAACGTCCTGATCCAAATCAAATAATTGTAAGACATTAGTTATTTTGAGGCATAACTTATTCACTTACAGTTTTATGACCATTTTGTAATTATGACACAGGATCATAATAATGCAAGGCATTTTTCGACCATGGCTGTTCCATTCATGCAAGGCGGATATGCTACTCCCACAATGTCATACTTTAATTACATTCCAGGTCCTTCTACAATGTCTGCTCCGTATATACCTGGAGGATATACAGATCTCTTAATTGGAGTTGATCAAGATGTCACGACGCAAGCTACTGTTAGAAAGTTACATTTCGATGGAGTGTCAAATCATGAAAACATGTAACTGAGAAATCAGCTCTAGAATTTTTCTATGATTTCGATACTTCATGAAACATGCATGCAGTTTTTAGGCTTTCAAACATACATGCAGTACGTTTGGTGAAGAACTATATTTATTTTGGAACATTTTTTATTGATCTAATGAAACCAGTTTTGCCCTGCTACTCCACCTTTATCTAACATATTGATGCTAAATAGACTGAAGTTGTACTTATATGAAAAGGACATAGAATGAGTTGTGCAATTGAGCCGTCAGTTTATTATGTTTACAATCGTCTCGTCAGAACTTGTATGATGCTACATCAGAGAACAAGAGGCAGCCTGTACGTCTTCCGGTCGGCCTCGTCGTCATCGCTAGCCATGGCAGCAGAGTGTCCCCCGTGGTGCTCCAATTCCATAGGATCGTAGTGGTTGTGTCCCTGTTGCACTCGTGAACGTACTAATTGAAACATATATAATGTGCAGTAGCTGTGATAGCTCAGTGTTTGCTAGCAGATGAGAAAAGCATACACGTGGTGATGCTAGCAGATGAGAAAACCAGAGACGAGCCGTGTATGTGTGTCGCTGCTTTTGGAGCCGAGCCGCAGATCGAGACTACGCGAGCAAGCCAAGATGCATTCTGAAGGCGCGCCGGTCCGGTAAACTATGGTGGGCATCGATGTATTCCTCTGCCACGCGTCGTAAATCTAGCCTAGGGGTGCACCCCGGTGGAATGAACCCCAGGCTCACGCAATTTTCTTCCTTTTTAAAACCCAATAAACATAGCAACAACAGCAAGCACACAAATACTTCCCATTATATTATTCCACGTTCTACTATTCAGTGTCCAGAAGATGAAGGCACAACCAGTTCATTGCCCTGTTTCACTGGAAGGCCCTCAGATTATGGGTGGTGCCATCGCTGCCAGAATTTAATACCGAGCAATTGTAGTCCGGAAATGGGGGGAGCTGGTAGGGGGCTGGAGTGCTGGACGCCGCAGGGCCGCAGTGGCATCCTGCTTGACAGAGAGGTAGCCGTATCGTCACCGAATTGGATTCTGGTTCTCACTGTCCCGGAACCCGTAGGGTTTGTTGGTGCTTGTGCAGGACTGCAGGTGCAGCACCGCGCAGCTTCCATCGTACTTGTACCAAAATTAATCCAAAAATGAATAGGTCCAACTGAAGGGAACGTAGATTCTGCCTGGCTGCAATCGTCTTCCTACGTTTCAAGATTGATAATTTGATATATGCTGCATAAATAGAAACGGTGTATGTATTCTATCGTCAAATAAGATGTCCACAAGTATTGGTATTTAACACAAGGTAATAGAAGTGGAGAATAACATAGTACATATCAAAATGGTTCAGTTTTGTCACTGAAACAATGAACTCTTATCTGTTATCCATAAAGCAGCTTTCATTTGTCCTCCGGAAATCACACATCCACTTGACTACTGATTCGTGTTTTTCCTAAACGTCGACCTAGCGATCCAGCAATCACCTACCGTTTAGTCATTATTCATGCTAAACGGCCGTTGAGACTATCAGTGCAAATATATAGAAGATAACAGTAGATTAAAACAATAAATTGTTCATGCAGACAGTGATCTAACAACAACATAATACACGGTTACACCCTCCCTGTTTCAATAAATCAATTCCTAGAGTTGTCAACTAAATTTATAAAAGAGATACATAATACACAGTTACTCCCTCCCTGTTTGAATAAATCAATTCCTAGAGTTGTTGTTTGATCAAATTTATGAGATATGACACCAAATTAGTATTATTAAATACATCATAAAATATATCTTCATAACATGCTCATTTGGTGTCATAAATACATATTTTTTTCTATAGATTCGGACAGACTTAAAAAATTGACTTTCAACTCTAACAATTGATTTATCCATGGATAAAGAGATACTTGTATATCCGCCACCAACTAGTTCAATTTTGTGTGCAAGCAACTGCTGTTGCATAAAGCATATTACACACCAACTACAAATGAGAATCATCAACCAGATAACCAATCATAGTAATGAGATCTCATGGCAGTAAAACACTTACCCAATTCAGATTTATAAAGTGTTTCCTCCCATGCCCTCCCCCACAATCTTTTCAGTGCACCAAACCAAAAGCAAAGAGTCCATCTCACAGAAAACTGAAACCTTTCTTGGGCTCCGAGACGCTCCGTACATCTCTGATTTTAGTACTGGCGACGGTGTCTCAGAGTCCCAGTTAAGTAATCAGAAAGCTAAATCCCATGACAGTCATTTCACGGTTTAATTAATAACATAATAGAAAAGGGTAAATGAGGCCAATAGTCAATAGGACATGTGTAAACAATGCGGAGTAGATGCACGCGTAGTACAGCAAAAAAAGTCTCCTTTTTTCCTAAAGGATCTGTTTGATGTAGATATTGGATGACATGGAATTGAATTTAGTACCAATATCAAATCAGCTTGGCTTTGAAAATAGACTAGAATACCAAATCCAATGTTTGGATGCAGGAAAAATTACTAGCTAGAATCCAGTTACTTGGCAAATACCAAATCATGTTTGGATGCACAGGAAATTGCCATTGGAATCGGCCAGAGGAAGAAAGGGAAGAGATTCGTCGGACGCAAAGAAGGAGCCGCAGCTAGCGTGACCCGCTCGCGACACCCGCTCCGCCGCTCGCACCGCACCGCTGCCTCCTCTCGCGAGCTCGCACCGCCGCTCGCGACACCCGCTCACGGTTGCCCGCCTCACCTCGCACGCGCCGGGTGGTGGACTCCCGCCTCGCACGCGCAGGAGCTTGCGCCGCCAGGGTCGCGGCGGCCGCCGGGGGTGGGGATGGAGGCGGAGGGGGTCGCGACTCTCGAGCTTCTGCCGCCATCGGAGGGGCCGTCAGGATGGGATGGGTGGACTGCCGGGAGGGGATGGGAGCGACTCGCGAGCTCCTGCCGCCGTCGGAGGGGCCGCCAGGATGAGATGGGTGGACTGCCGGGAGGGGATGGGAGGGCCGCGACTTGACGAGCAGTGTGCCGGTGTCGGGGAGATGCGATTCCAACGAATATGGAGCTTCTGGGGTCGGTATTGCGGAAGGGGTACGCTAGGCAAAGGCAATTCTGCGTAGAAACGGGCCCAAATTCCATGGTCCAATGCCATGACCATCCAAACACCTGGAATTCAAGTCTGCCAATTCCAATTCCAATTCTAAGGTCTCAATATAGACATCCAAACGGGCCCTAAAGGATATTGCAATCTTTGGTCCCACAATGGTGGAGGATGATCTATGTAACATGGTACAAAAGCATCAAGAGAAATGCTTCACAAGTTCAGCAAATTATGATCACCCCACGATATCCCCCATCTGATATGACTGAATTGCATAATGAAATGGTCAGATCACAACTCATAAGCACCTGAAAGTTCAGATTAACACAAAAATAAACCTGTAGCATCAAAGTGAAGATTCTGCTCAAATGAATGCACAAGACCATAACCTGTCCAGCCAAAACAGAGTATCTTCAAATTTTTGCCTTGACCAGTTCAAACGATAAATAAATATATTTCTGATTCATCCAAGTATGAATCATGCGGAGAACAAGGACATGGATATTATATAGTTTCATAACGGAGATAAGAGGCCAGTCTCATGCATGTGTCATAAACATGCATCTACGACACAGAAAATAGACAAATAAATAAGTATACAAAGAAACCATACTCAGAACCATGCCAACACAAGTGAAGGTAACACAGCAGCTCATAATTTCTAGAAAGAAAAGAGAGAATCATCTATGACGCAAAACTGTTCCCCAGTGAGACGTGTATCATACAAACTGTAACAAAACAAAATAATTTTACAACTCATTGGAATTGTATTTAGTTTTGGTTGGGGTTTTGGAAAAACACATACATGATGAAGACTTACAAGCGATCCTCATCCTGTCACATAAACTTGCACTGTAGGTGTTTTCTGTAAGTGTGTATGTGGCAGCATTCAGGAATAAAGGGAACAAAAGAAGTTACCTCCTCTCTATCACTATGTTCCCTCAACCCACCGCCACTATGGATAGAGGCTTGTACCTTCTCCCGTTGAACAATTTACATCCACCGCCCAACAACACGCCAAATAAACCATTGTGTTTAATCATGAACTCGTACAACATCACCCAGGTACAGGTACACTCAACTAGTTACATAAACATAGTCCTAGTATGTTATGTACCACCCTCTGTCCCAAACTAGGTCATTTTGGCTTTTCTATGTAATAGCTTTTGCAATTGCAACTAGATATATGATATGTCTAGATACATAATAAAAGTTATGTAGCTAGAAAAGCCTAAATGACCTACAAATTGGATGATCCACATATCATTTATTTAAGACTGTAGTGTCATTATCACAATGATTCTTCCAGGCATAGAAATTTTTTTAAAAAAACATGCATACACCATCTAGTGGTACATATTACCAATAAAAGAAAACTTAAAGTGCATACACCATCTAGTGGTACATATTACCAATAAAAGAAAACTTAAAGTGTATCAGGTTGTTTGATGTATTTAGCTCTAATGTCTGTACTATTACAAGAAGGCAGTTCTCAACACCAGAGATATTTCACTGTTTTAAATAAAACAAAAGGACCATAATAACAATATCCTCCCATTATTTCTTCCATTATTTCATACAAGACTGATAACATAATAATACTATAATAGATATAGAAGAACCTGATTATTCTATTATATCACTGCGCTAATGAAAGTAACCTGTATGTCAAAGAAAAATACTCAATAAGGAAACACATATCATGTTGGCATCATGATATGCAGGTGAGGTGTAAAATTAAGGTATCAATGATATAGGTTGCACATTTAATGCAAATACATTTAAGCAGCGCCTTGAAGTTTAAATCTATTATTATTATCATCTTAGCTAAAACTACATCTATCTATACATTCAACCAATAACCACATTTAGATGATTCATCTAAGGATAGAACAAGTGTACTTTATTACTAGGGCATTGGATTACATTGGCGCAAAAAAAGGCAGAAAAGTTCAACCAATAACCATGTCTAGATGATTCATCTGAGGATAGAACAAGGGTACTTTATTACTAGGGCATTGGATTACATTGGCACAAAAAAAAAGACAGAAAAGATAGGATCTAAGATACTAAGGGGATATATGAGGATAAGCTGTGCACATGCATAAGTGTGCGACTTGATGATATGAACAAGACGGTCTAACCGTCTACGCACCCCTTCTTACCAAATACTCTTAACATACAAGTAAAACTCATTGACATGGCTTCAAAGGAAGTTATGGCGGTGACCATCAAGTATGCAGTTCGGCGAGACGTTCCTTCGTTGATTTCCAAAGTGACGCCCCATAGAACCAGGATTCCCAATAAAAGGAAGTCTATCCAAGTCCCCACCAATCAATGGCAGCCTAAGTGGCCGGCTATAAGGACTGTTTCCCCAGCCATAGTTCCAAAAGGTTGGATTGGGCCTCTTCTGCCGTCTCTTATTGGCCTGCCAAACCTCTGCAAATATGGCCTTCGCACTCTTGCTCGCCCCCCTAGAGCCCTCAACATAACTTACAAGCTTCTTCCAAATACTATCATCTGATGCAAGATTCCTCATTTTCTTGCACGTGCACTCAACCTTTGCAAGATCAACCCCAGGTAGAAACTCCAATACCTTAGTCTTCAGATCAGTAGGCAAAGCCATCAAACACGGAGGCAAGCGCAGACCATTGAGTTGGCACAGTGATATCATTAATGGCAGGCAAATCTCATCCTTCAGCACTGTCCACAGATCATGAACTCCCTTCTCATGCACTCTGCTCAGCTGATCGCTATCCAGATAAAGTAAAGGCTCAAGCCCTGGCAACTCCAAGCACAACCGGCACACCTCTGACTGTGACCCATGAACATACCCGTATACCATAACAAAATTGGCCATCAAGGAGTAGTTCAGCACCACCACCCTCCCCTCCTCAGTCACAGATAACATTGCTGAAAGCTCTGGTATGGTATACTTGATGGTCAGTGGCTTCAGAGCACCCGACGGCCAGCCCTGAGGCAGTGAGAGGTGAGACCCCATCTGAGTGGCGGTAAGAAAGCCGACATCAAGCAGAGCTGCATGTAAGGCCGCAACCAGGCGACCTGCAGCGGTTCCCTCCGCGCCCCCGACGTTGCTCATCTCCCTCTTGAGATCACCAAGCACAAAACTCGACCAGCCCTTTGTCGAATCGGAGGCCTCCTCCATCACCACATCCGGCGGATCGGAAGCGACCGGAAAGCTAGGGTTCACCACCACAGCCTGCACCTGTGACGACAAAGAGGAACCTCCAGTAACAACAGGCTGCTTCGAACCTTTCCCGCGATCGACAGCCTCAGCGATCGGCGCTGCAGTGCCAGAGCGCGGGCTAGGGTTCCGGGGGAGGACCTGAGCCGGCGCCGCTAGGGCTGTGAGGGGGGATAGGGTGAAGAAGACGAGATCACCGGACGCGAGGCCGAGGGACGGGAGCGTGGCGGCGGGGTCCGGTGACACGAGCTCCTCTCTGCGGTTGAGGGAGAGGCGGACGGACTCGGCGGGGACGGGCTGCGCCGCGGAGAGCTTCGACGCGAGGAGGGTCTTCACGTCGGCCAGCGTGGCCGTGGGGGGTAGGTCCACGCGGTGGGTCTCGACGGCAGCCGCACCGCCGCGCGGCTCCATAGATCGCAACCGGAGCTTCATGGTGCGGGGGATTTTACTTCGTGACTAAGGGAGGAAATGAGAGGATGAGGATTTTACCTCGGCCCACGGCTTCCTTCAACGGGCGCGCGCCTCACGGTCTGCCCGCCTCCTGGCTCCTGCGCGCCAGTTCCGGGCTTCCTAGCTCTAGCCTGACGGGCTCTGCCTGCCTCCGAGGCGGAGGGATACGTGCCGACCAGAATTCTAGTCCGCCGGATACAAGTGGGCCGCAGCTGACATCCAATGCAGCAACCCACGCCCACGTAGAAATATGGTACCGCAGTGGAGCATTGGCTTTCTGCACACCGCATAGTACATGGTAATGAGTTTGTGCACGTGCTGATATTATATTTTTTAGAACTTTATCAAAAAGGTATAGCTGCTAAACCGTGCATTCAAGTGAAATTCTGATTATACTATTGTGTTTGTTACAGTAAATTCTTCGAAACACGATCTTACATATATATTAGATAAAATCTTATTATCAAACATTTATTTATTAAAGACTTAGAGCGTTCTTTTTATATATATTGAATATAAGTGATGTTCTAGTTTCAAAAACAATGTTCCATCTTCATAAGCAAAATGTTCTAGGTTCAGAAGAACAATATTCCACATTTAGTAGAATAATTATTAGGTTAATGTAAATGGTGTTATAGTATCGGTGAAAATAGGGAAAATTACAAACACTATGAACATATTGGAAAAATAAAATAATAAAAACTTAAATAGAAATACAAAATTAGTAAAAGACAGACAAAACATAAGAAGAAATAATAAGATTCTTCAACCAAGGAAGAATCAGTGGCCTCTCAGCGTCTATGGTACTGTTTAGGAAGAATTCGTGGCTCCTCAGGGTCCATGATACTGTTCAATACTATAGCTTACGTGATTTTTTTTTTCCTTTTTCTTTCCTTTTTACCTTTTTCCCCTTTTTTTTCTTTTTCGTTTTCAGATACCACGTTATGCAGTTGAACGTGTGTGGCTAGTATAAATAATACTAAATAAAAATAGATATAATAGATGAAAATAAAAGAGTCGTCACATGGATACTACTCAAATAACCTAAAAATACTGCAGATAATCTTAAAGATTTTATGTGAGTAATCAAAGATACATAAATATAAAATATTAATAAAAGATAAAACAAAACATAAGGAAAAAAAATATATCATCCGGTGTGCCTCGGCCTCGCTGTCAGCCCACCCTTGTCACGTCTCGGACTCACCATTGCCGCTCATCCCCAGCTAGCGATGAAAACGGACAAAAACGAACGAAAAAAAGTCATTTCTCCTTTTGTTTCTACATGTTTTTGTCGGGACGGGATAAGATTCAGGAAAAAAAATAGAATTAAAAAACAGATGGGGTATATGGAAATACGAAAACAGACAAATACGGACAAAGATCAGACGAAGAATCAAAAAATTAAGTTAAAATAATATGACCAAATTTTCTTAATTATACATAAACAAATGCACAAAATAGCATACACATAGGAAGCTATCAGTCGAATAATTTGTGATTTGTCGGTTTATAAACATATCAATTTCTAAACATATATCTCACTTAGATTGAAAACAGGATGAAAAACGGAATAAGTATGACCATATAAAAATGAGATTTCTCGGACGGAAAATGTCTCTTTTGTTTCCGCAAATACGGAAAAGGTATTCAAAAAATACGGAAATGGATGGAACAAATTAGAAATCAAAATGGATCGGAACCGGGTTTTTTTCGTCCGTTTTCAACGCTATCCCCAGCCGCGCCTCTCATCAAATTTCTCACCATGTTTAAAATCTTGATTTCTCATCAAATTCAGACCCCATTGCAAAATTACTTTATATTATATATGTTGGCTTAACCTCATATGATCGTAGATGATTGTAGAGTGTGCATATATATATATATATGAGATAAGCTCTTAATCAACAGATAACTTTTCTCTTGTATATTTATTAAAATATGATATAATATATAACTTAACTCCCTGTTTAGATCCCTTCAAAATTCCAAATTTTCTGTCACATCGAATCTTCGAACGCATGCATGCAGTATTAAATATAGATAAAAAAATATAACTAATTATACAGTCCAAAAAATATAACTCCATGTTTGGACAATAATTGTCATGTACAAACAAAAGTGCTACGTATCAAAATTTCAAAAAAAAATTGGATCGTCAGGATTCAGGGCCAAAATGTTCATTACAGGACAGAGGACATGCACGCTATCATGAAGCCGCATGGTTGGGACATGGAAGAATGGCAGTGGAATCTCTACCGGCCTCTTTTGGAATGATTGGAGTCGGAATGTAGGCAACTTTGCGGCAAAGCTCCCCTCATATGGGAAGGGAAATGTTTATGATACCCATTGCCATCATGAAGACAGATGCCATGCCATGCAGAGAAAGCAAAAAAGAACGTGAGGCAATTGGACCTGACTCTGAAGCAGCAGTCAGCAGCGGTCAAAAGATCTTTCATCTGTGTGCATATCCAAGACAACGACCCCACTGACCACAGGAGAAACCTGAATGATGGTACAACAAACAAAGACGAGCCATTTCATATCGTGAACCTTTTCCTTTTTTCTCGCAACAGCCTTGTTTCATGTAACGTTCAAAGGAAGCCATACTAGCTAGTAGTACATGCATTCTGTAACCAATTTGTCACCCAAAAAAGGCTCAAAAGAACGCTACTGCCCCCAGCAGTCCACTGTCCACTACTACTAAGATTGTGCATAAGCTGTAAACTAATTGAGGCTTATCCTCTAGTCTACTGCATACCATTACACCAGCTAGCCATCGTGGCAACTAAAGAACCTTGCTATGCCAGCTAGCTGACCTAACTAGCTTGGTGCTGCGAGTCTTGCTTCAGTCTACAAAAAACAGCAATGGTGAGCAAGATTGATCAGCAGCTACTAAGCTCCAACTAACTCCGTCAACTAGGCATCCGCCCAAGCGGCAAAGACAGGTAGATGAGAGACGACGTTCGGCTGCTTCAGCACCTGGGCCACTGTCTGTGCCGCCGCCGCCATCGGCATCCATGGGCTCATGGTGGCCAGGCTTACGTCGCTCGGCTGCTTGTTGCCGTAGAGCATGGCCAGGCCCAGCCTCTCGGGGCTCCCCTCCCTGGAGTTTCCCAGGCTTGTCACCTGCGAGGAGGACGAGTTGGAGAAGTTGATGCTGCTCCCAGTCGTCGTAGTCTTGCCAGGAACGTCGTCGAGGTGATGATGATGATCATGCACTGCGCACTCGATGTCAAATCCTCCAACGATGCCATGCAAGGAGCAGGGATGATGAGATTCGCTCATGATGTTGATGCTCCTCTGGAGATCAACTGCTGCTGCTTCTGGTGGGCAATGCACAGCTTCCTGGGGAGAACCATGGAGCACCATCCTCCAGGCTGCGCTTGTCTCCTCAGCAGGGTTGAGCTCCCTGCTGCAGCCACCGTTGTTGTGCATCACAGGACCAGCATTGTTGGGCGCCGCTTCAATCGCCTTGACCTTGCGTGCTTCCTCCGCGGGCAGCAGTGTGTTGCTCTCCATGATCTTGTCCACGTCGTATCTTGTTATGTCAAAGTTTGTCACCGCGTTCAAGCCACGGAACTTGATGGCAGCTATGTCGTACGCCTCAGCTGCTGCTTCTTGAGTGGCTACAACAACATATATATTCAGTAAGCGATGTAATTAAGAACAAACTCATCTGTCGGTACGGTGTGACCTATGAAAACATACCATGCATGTACTAGCTACCAACTAATCCAGTTAGTACATTGGGAAACCAAGATAAGATCCTAATGCAAAGTACAGTACAATTTTCGACCAGATTACTTTCATCTCCTGTCGTGCTAATGCCATCTTTTAGTTCAAGTGTTCAACGGGGTATTCAAAACAGTCAACAGGTTGCTTTGGTCATGGGTCACAGCCTTAGGAAAAGCTAGCATATAACTATCTGAAAAAGCAAAGAATGATCATGGAATGTTTACCCCACGGGTTAAAGTGAACGCAAAAGCCATGCACAAAACTTGACATTAGCAGTAAAAGCTTGTGTTCCATGCCTAGCTACCTTCTTCTACAGCAAATGTACTTTGACGAGACAATTATCATAGTACATACAACAGACACGACCAAAGGATTAGTACTAAAAGCTTCTTTTACTTAACGCACATTATTACTTTATGGAAGAATTTTGGCCCTACAAATCTGCAGTCAAATAGACACATCTTTCTTACTGAAAGTGCCAAGGTATAGATCCTTGTTTCCAGCAACCCTTCCAATCCGAGACTGCCATCTTCCTTGCTGGTGATGCCTGTAATGCAGTTAGCATGTATGTACATTGAGATGCTGATTTCTTCATGTACGACTTTGGTTGTGGTCTGCACTAAGGAAGGAAGCAAAATGTGATGGCCCAAACAACGAACCTTGTCACTCCTCGGTAGATGGAAGCGCCTCGAGAAAATCCACTGCTTCTCCTGTGATCAGTAACAACTTATGAAATGCAGGAAGACATCAACTAAAACAAGGTTGTTATAATGCACACAAAGCACTAACCTTCTCAAATGCGCAACAAATTCTTGCCTTGTCATGCCTTTCATCTCCTCAAGTTCATCTCGATAGTTCTCTACCTGCCAAACAAAGTGTGCTAGCCATTACATAAATGAACATCCAATCTCCAATTTTCTTCAGTAAAACTCTCCTCCATCTCAATGTAACTTACCGGGAAATTGATGTTAGTAGCTGGACCCCAATATTTCAGAGCAGCTAGATCATAAGCTCTCCCGGCCTTGTCTTCGGTGTCGTAACCACCTAATAATCAGATAAAAGAAATAACATTTCCTATTTAAGAATCTACGAGATGCAGCTCGAAACAGCTAACTGAACAATAGAAAGCGTGATTGGATAAGAAACGATTCTTCTTCTTACCTAAATATACTGCAATGCACGGCCAATCACATTCAGTCATGGCAAACCCCAGAATCACCATTTCAAAAACAGAACAAAAAAAAAATGTCAGAAAGGAGAGCTGTAATTAAGGTGATGGATAAGACTTGCTACATCGTTTGTTTTGGAGTTTTTAGCTATCAACCTTGTTTGCCTTTCCTAGTCTGCCCATCCTTTCTGCAGCTGTTGTCCCAGAGGTGGGCTTCATATCTCCCAGTCCACCTGTGCCTGCTCCAGTGAATCAAAGACAAACAAAACCCTTTATCATTCAGTAAGAAACAGTGCGGTTCAAACAAACAAGACTGTTTGGCCTAATATAAAATAAATTGTTTGCTCCATAACAAGAGAATAGGAGCAGCTACCACATTAATAGGTGGAACTGCAAGGGGGGGGGGGGGGGGGGGGCATAAACGATCAGAGCCGCGCTTTAATCGAACTGAAGTATTCTACTACAAAGATTTGGCGTCAAGCATGAGTTGCTGGCCAACTGAACAGCAAGAACAGCAGAGCATTTATTTTCTCTACATCGCAGCCACATCAATGCTGGAAACTAACAAGGGTAACATAAGCCAAAAATCGAAGCTAGGAACCAGGAGTAAATTGAACTTCACAAGCTCAGGAATGTGCAAATGGCACCATACCAGATGATCAATGCCGCAAATAAGCAGACAACGTCAGAGTGTACTCAAGGGTTGCAAAGCAATGCCCGTACGAAATCCTACTGGTGATGAAACAAACGACGCAAAGAAAAGCGAAAAAACTTGGTAAGCAGAGCAGCTGTACCTGGTGACGCCCCTATACCGGGAGGTTCTCTGCCCAAACGTGTCGATGGATTTACGGTGCACCGGCTGCTGCTTGTGGCCTCCCTTCCCGGTGCCTCTCTTCCTCCCGACGCACTGCTCACCATCGCCATTACTGCGCCCCTGGGCAGCGGCCGCAGCGGCAGCGGCAGCAGTGGCTACAGCGGCCATCTGCTGCTGCTGCTGCGGAGCCGCACTGACGACGCAGCTGCTCGACTGGGACCCGGGGCTCATCATCGACAGGCTCAGAGGGTGCATCTCCCCGACCCCGTTGCTGTAGCAAGCGCCGTAGCTCGTCAGGAGGAAGTTCTTGGCCGCTGCCATCGCCTCCTCCATTGGCGCCGCGTCTTCTTGGAGCATCGTCTCTGCTTCCGTCAGAGACTGAAAGTTGTAGGGAACGAGCTGGTGATGCTGGTACTGGCGGTAATAATCCCTGCTCGCCCCCTCTTCCTGGTGGCCCTGCTCGTGGCTGTAGTAGGTGCCCGTCTCTTGCTCACCGCCATTGCCGCCACCCAAGAAGTCCTCTAGCTTCGGTGGGGACGACGGCATCATGCCTACTCCATGCCAAGACAAGAAGACCATAACGTTAGAGGTCGAGAGAATACGGTGGACAGAGAGAGAGAAAGAGAGAAGGGCAGCAGCAGAGACCTTCCATGTTGCAGAGGGTGCCGTCGGACTTGATGGTCATTGCAGGCAAGTGGGAGTAGTAGACGCCGGCAGCACTGGTGCCATCACCATACGCGCCGCCCAAACAGTAGTAACCAGGATAGGGAGCGGCCATCGGTGACGTTGAGAAGAAGACGTTGGAAGTGGTGGTGTTATTGGTACTGGAGGAAGAGGAGATCATAGTACTGGAAGGAGGTGGAGCGTGATGGGCAGGAGCGGGTTCAGAAGCGGAGCTGGGCGCCTCCATTGCCGTTTGAGGGGAGAGGGAGAAGCCTAGCCAGTTGCTGCCACTAGCCATTTCCCCCACAAACCATGCACACGCAAGCCCTTGTTGCTCTCAACTCGAGCTCGCTCTCCTTTGTGGTGCGCTAGCGCTAGCACAAATTAATAAACACTACTAGTCTGTCCAATGCTGCTGCTACAAATGTGAGAGCTAGCTACCAAGTGAACCGATGAGAAGGCCCCGGCCGGGCGGTGAAACCGAGCAAGAGGAATGCGAGGGGGCATAGGAGATTAGTGGATAATTCAAGCAACACCTTTATGCAATTTTCAATATCTAATATATACTTTCTCCGTCTCAAAATAGAAATCATTCTCGCTTCCTAAAAATCAGCTTTTTAAAACTTTGAGCAACTATATATAAAAGAATATTAATATTTATGATACAAAATTAGTATCATTAGATAGATCATTGAGTATATTTTAATAATAAATTTATTTAAAGATATAAATGTTGTCCACATTTTCTATAAATCTAGTCAAAATTGAGAAAGTTTAACCTATACATATTCCATAACGTCATCTATTATGCGACGGAGGGAGTACCTGCCTACCTGTTACTCATTCCATTCCAGATTAAAAGTGTTTTTGCCTTTTCAAGATTTGTATATTTTATTAATATGTATATACTATCTAAGACATTATACTACCTCCATTGAAATTAATGCAATTCTAAATTTATTCGTGACTATGCGACTATGCTCGGCAACAATGACTTATGACGGTGTTTGTACTCTGCTATGTCACCTGAGTGGATTAGCCTTTCGGTGTCTTGTGTTGGCATTTCGTTTAGCTATCCTTTCTTTATATAAAATTATTTTATTTTAACTGGGAGATAGAGCTCCTACCTTTAAAAAAAACAAATCTAAAGTTTGATCTAGATAAAAATTTTAATCCTTATGACGACAAAAGATCCTACCATTTTTTTTTTAAAAAAAACACATCTAAGTTTGATCGAGATAAAAAATTTAATGCTTATGACGACAAATGAGTATATTATAAGAAAATATTTTAAGCTGGATCCAATAGTATATTTTAGTACGATAAATATCAGTAATTTTTATGTAAGTTAAGTTAAACTTGGCATATTTTAATACAACATTGTTATATAGTTGCATTCCCATTTGGACAGAGGTAGTACCAAAGCTACGTGTATAAAATAAATACTTTACAATTTGGAAAAAAAATAGAATATTAAAGAGCAAAATATCTCGCCTCCAAATTTGCATCATTCGCTCTCTGCTAAGTACCTCTTGATTCTCGAGCGAAAATAAAACTATACACATTCCATGCAATGAGAAGTTTGCTAGTGACTAATAAAATAAAATAAATCTATAAATCCACCTTTTGAACGACCTGATGTTAAATTTTAAATGACCAACATTTACTCGTCGTATCAACGAGTCCTTAGCCCCATGCCGTCCAAAACTCACTCACACAAACTAGCCCATACGAGGATGCAAGAATTGAATTGTGAAGTTGCTGTAGGATGGGACGCGTGGGGTGGCCGTGCCAGCTTTTGCCCTCTCTGCTATTCTCATCTCTTCCCGTCTGTCATACATCCTGCTCCTCAGTCCAAAGGGCATGTACAACCCTTGCCTCTCATAAACTTCTCTTAATGGAGAACTGACCCATTGCATATTGAGGCACTAATAATCTAAAAAAATTTAATTAAACAAGAGCACTGTTTTTGTGGGAGAAGGAACTAAGAAAATAATTTAACACACCCAATAGATGTAGAGCTGAGGCAAGAGAGAAAAAGATGGTTGTATTGTATAATTTAGATAAGGTAATTTCATTTGCTAGAGAGGAGAGCTAAAACCGTTGAACCAATTTACACTATGCATTTCTCTCTCTTACATGTCGGTCATGTTCGCTTGATCGTTCCTACGGCTAATAAGCTGGCTGATGTTGTTTTTTTGTTGTTTTATTGTGAGATAAAAACATTGTACCATAGCTGATAAGCCAGTCGGATTGTCAAATCTTCTCAAATTCAAATGTTTTGAATGTATCGAGTAGTTATTTTAGTACAAGAGGCTACTAACTCTGTCAAAAAAGATTACAATTCTAGCTCAGTATCAAGTTGAAGTATATCAAGTTTGATTAATTATATATTAAAAAGTATGAAGATATCAAATAATTGCCATTAGATTTATGATAAGATATATTTTTTTATAATATATACTAATTCCCACCAATATTTTGTACATGTCTCATTACCTCTGTCCTAAGTGAAAGATTACTATCTTTGACCAACTATTTCCAAAAAACCATAGTTTCACAACATATGAATTATATAGTATGAAAGTATTTTTAATAGTGAATCTAAAACATAAATCATATAGTATGAACCTATATAGTTTTTAAAATTATTGAATAAATTAAGATATAAATATTTAACTTATGACAAAGCTAATACGCCATTTAATAAAAAAAGCAGATGAAGTAATACATGATGCAAAAAACAATAATATTTTTATCTATATACTTATTTAGTCAAACTTTAGATACTTGGGTCGAGAATGCATCTAGAATTACATTGGCAGAGGTGGTAGTAGATGGCCGTAGATGTAGCTGCTGGATATATGCTGTTCCTACCCCTACCGGTCGAAACAAGGCACAAGGCTGCTGCTGCTTGTGCAGACTTTGATCGACGGCCGGACACGAGAGAGAGAAAGAAAGGCCGTATCTAACATTTGTTCAAAGCGCGCAGTACAGCTGCTGCTGCAGCTGCACGCAAGCGCCAGTCACTTCGCAACAGTACCGCCTCTGAGCCCAACTGCGGTGTCGCAAATGCGAACGAACCAACCCATAGTAAAATCCCTAGTACCACCCCCCATCTTAGCCAAAGTCCTACTACGCCAAAACACTCGCATAGGACCGAGCTCAGAAAAGGGCTGGAAAACCACGCCGCGCACTGCAGCTGATATCGATGCGTCGACGCCAGAACACCAGAACGTCGACGCCAAAAGAAAAAAGAAAAGAAAATAAAACTTGCATGCATTTTTTTTTTTGAAGGAGCAACTTGCATGCATTTGATATGGCCATGGCAAGAAACGAGCTCCTGTTTGTTTTTCGGGCTGGCCGGTCGGTCGGGCGTCGGTCAAACGAACACATGCGAGGGCAAGGCAGCTCCTGCAGACAGAGAAGGTCTGTGCTGTGTGCTGTGTGCTGTGTGCTGTGTGCTGTGTGGGTCTTGATGGCCTGCCTGCCTGCTGGCTGCTGCTGCCCCTCATATATGTTCCGGGAATGATGAGCCAAAGGGCCCGGCAAACAAAACCCCTGTGGGCGTGATAAAAGCCAACCAGGGTGGCTTTTGAAGACATACCAGCATTCTGATTCCATGCAGCTTGCTTGGATTTTAGGAGGGAGATCAGAGCACGCAATAGCCAGAGAGAGGAAAGAGCATTTGTCTGCTTCTTTTTCTTGTTATGTGCAACTTCTTTTGGCATGCCTCTGGACCCGCCTTTGGATTTGCAGTGAAAACTCTTTCATGAAATACTCATAAAGTTGACAAAACCTTGATCATTGGTTGTGTGTATACATAACTACTTTGTCATATGTGAAGGCATTTAGTCAAGAGAAAAGAAGTGGATACATATAAACAATAACTACTTGGTGCCCTCAATGTACAAACATTACAGCTGCACTGCAAAACAGAGATATTAACACACCACACCATATAATAAAATAATGAATATACAAAAGATTAAGGAAAATCAGGGAGAAATGTCATATAATGATATACTCCATCTAAAGATGGGAGTTAGAGCAAATTAAAGTAGTTTTAGGTCCACATAAGACGCTGTACCTTTTTTGATTCAGTGCGCTTCATTCAGAAATAATAAATACACTCCTGTTTTGCCATAAGAAGTGGTACCTCTGCCAGCAGTTCCTCGTTAGATGAACAGTTGATGAGTTCCATAACTACCCATTAATTTTGCATCTCATATGCACAAGCCGCAAGTACTCGCATATGTTGAAAAGTCCATGGCATTAAATCTAACTTGCTCTTTACAGGTGTGCATATTTAGCATGTTTGGCAAGTGGATTACTGTATCAGATCATCGTGTTTTACTGTAGCAATAAAGCTATCTCAGTACGTACCAAAAACCGAGGCCCACTTCTGCATATGCCGATCCTTACCACAAAGAGGATTTGATTCGTATGCAAAGCTATTAAATCATGCATGCCCTGCGTACAACTGATGAACTGAGAGTGAGAGGGTCCATGCATGCCAAATCAATTGCGTTTGGCCAGACAAAAGAAGGCTGCAGAGAGCTTCAATTTTGCTCTGGTCCTACGCCTCTCATTCTTTCTGATCCCAGCAAAAGTTGCTCGCGAGATCGAGGTAATCCCTTGTTGAGGCATGCATGCAATGCAACGTCGAGAGAGGGAGAAGGGGGGGGGGGGGGGGGGGGGGGTCCTCCATGGAAAAGATCTCTTGCAAAAGAGGATTGTGCCTAGCTTGTCAATCGGGAAACTAACCCACATTAGGTCTTATTTCAAACTAATCGTGTTCATCTCGATCCACATGTGTCACTACAACAACAACAACCTTTAGTCCTGGCCATGCACAAACCACCCATCAACTAATCTATCAATAGATGAGACTCTTCCCTTTTGAACCCATGCATCCAGGGATCTTTAGTCCCGGTTCGTAACACCAACCAGGACTAAAGGGTCTATCTTTAGTCCCAGTTGGTATTTCCAACCGGGACTAAAGATTTATTAGTCCCGGACGTAAAAAAATTCGAGACTAAAGCTCATTTTGGACATCAACCAAAGGTTTGTTCTCTAGTAGTGTGTTAAAGTGAATTAGGATAGAACTTGAAACTACTTTTCACCCCAATTCACTCCAACACACATGAATTAAGGTCTTATCAGGATGCACATGTATTACTCTTAATCCATATGTGTTGAAGTGGACCGAAATGAAATTAAACAAAGTTCCATTCCAATCAACTTTAATATATATATGGATTAAAGTGAATACACATGCATCTAACCAGGTCGTGTTTGAATGTGCATTTATTTACTTTAACCCACATGTATTGCAGTGGATTTAAACTAAGTTTCACTCTAATCCACTCAAATGCATTTGGTCTGAGATAGATACGTCTATATCTAAACAACGCCCACAAAGGAAAAAAGTTAGGTGAAGATCATCCCTACCAGAACGTGGTGGGGATTGTTTGGCTTACATGTGGGTCATCGTATTATTATAACCACACACATACCCACCGTGTTTGTCACGTGGTCCAATTTATTTCCCACACAAAAGCTAGGTTGGCAGACTGCACTGTCGCAACTTGCCCGGACATTCTTCCTGGGCTGGGCATGCAGCATTAAACTGTTTGCCCACGCATCAATGCTGGCATAAAGGCCCTGGCTTGCCTGTGTTCACACTTGAACGAATGAATGGATAGAGAGACGATCGTCCGTCGATTGTTGAGAATGCACTCGCGCGCCGGCATCCACAGGAGATCCGTGATCCCGTCCCGCGGATTTGCCACACCTGCTCTTCCCAGCACGCCACGGTACGGTGCAAATAGCTAGCTAGCCGCACACAGGTTGCCTACTACAGTAGGCTAGCTACTAGCTATACACTGTGCACGTGGCGGCGGGACGACGGAACCCCCCTGCCATGACGCTCCGATCCGAGCCACTCCATGCGTGCCAGTGTCCGCACGGCGGCTCGCGCCCGGCCGGTCCCGGGGCGTCGCGTCCAGAACGTGACGGCGCGAATCGCGGTCGGGAGCGAGCCCAACTCCACTTGCCGCCGCGCCGAGCACGCTAGCCACTAGCGCGGGACGATCTGGCCATGCACGCAATAAGCGCCAACTTGCCGCCGGCCGATCGCGAAGCACTGCACCTACGACCGCCCGCCGGCCGGGCTCTACCTCTCCACGTACTCCTCGACGCGCACGCAACAAACGCCATCCAGGGCTTGAAATCCAAGTAGCGCGCCGTTGTACGTGCCCACGTGGTCGTCGCCGTCGCCGAGATGTTACATGTACGTGACCTGCCCGCGCCGGCAAATGCCTTGGCACCGTGGTGTTGCCTCGGCGCGAGGGAGCCGTACGTAGGGTTTGGTTGGTTGCGTTGCGTTGCGTTGCATTGCATTGGCTATCGATCGATGTCTCGTACGTACACCAGCAGGCGGTGTGAGACCGATGGATCCGTCATGTTCCATGCGTGAGACGGTACCGATAGATGACTACAGGCCCCAACCCAACGACGGGTCGACGGCGACCATCGATCGATCAGGTGCCGGTGGTGCGCGCGGGTACTGAAAAGGTGACCGGCGCGCGATTGCAAATAACTTTTTTTTTACCAAAAAAAAAAAACATGTACACACACATGAGTTCCTACTGCAAGCTTGTGTGTACGCACATCTTGCACGCACCAGTTGCTGTGGCTGAAGACGACAGGAGATTCCGGCGCGCACAAGCGTCTGCGCTACGCGTCATGCTCATGCCATGACCGGAGGGGTGGGTCCCCCGGCGAACACAGAGGCAGAGAAAAATACCTTCCGGCTACGGCACTATCGCCATCGCGCTTCGCTGTTGCGCTGCATTACAGTGGTCGTTGTCTCATCCTGTGGCCCGTTTCCGGCGTGGACGGTGAGCCCATGTGGCCACTCTTTACTAGTATAAATAGGATACTAGCTAAAGCTCCCATGCTGCAGCTCATCCTCATCACCTAATAACAACTCAACAGCCGTACCGAACATCGTCGTCACTCATCAGGTAGAGTAGAGGTAGAATTGAAAGAAAGAGAGGCCTACAGAGACGATGGCCTCCAGCTCCAGGCAGCTGAAGGCCAGTGTGCTCGTGGTAGCGGCGGTTCTGCTCCTCCTCATCTGCACCTGCACTACTTGGGGGCAAGCAGCAAGGCCGGAACCAGGATCCAAGGAAGACCATATGCCAGCACAGGTATCATCGATTCCACTCGCCTGTTCTTTGTTTCATTCCTGGCCGGTCTGCATCGTCTTACAATCTTTCGTCGTTGTGCTACTTGCAGCGCGCTGCTGCATCCGCCGCCGGAACTGTAGCTGGCCATGATGAGAAGGAGAAGAGTGACTCAGCGGCGGCCGGGGTGGAAATGCATCTGGATGAGCCGGAGGAGATGAGAGAATGTGAGGGCGGGGATGAGTGCCTGATGAGGAGGACGTTGGTCGCTCACACCGACTACATCTACACCAGGGGAAGCACAACTAGCTAGTCACCAGTGCGCTGGCCGGCTCCTCATGCCGATCAAACAAGTTCGAGGGACAAAAAAAAAAGGTCGCATGGTTAACGAGCTAGCTAGCCAACCTGAAGTTCTACAGTGTGCCGTCAACTGTGGATTGTGTTCAAAAATATACCTAGTCTTTTTTGTCTTCTGCAGTTCTGTTCTGTCAGCTGCGGATTATTTTCATATATACCTCGTTAATTACCTCTCTGATTTTAGATCCGCTTCTCGAGCTCATGTACGATATACTATCCATCGATCATGCTCTTGGCTTGAGAAGCTAAATGGAAATTCTAGATTACTACGAACCAAATATTATTATATTTTTCATTAATTATATTTTTATAATACAACTATTTGATGCAAAATGAGTTGTAGTCACTTTAATTGATGATTAATTATTGACAGAAATCAGATTACATGTCTATATCTGCCGAATATATAAATTAATGCTGAACCTGATTATGCCGTTCCCCTTGATTAAAAGCCCTGGCATGAAGGACGGCGTTTAGGCTAATCGTTGGTCGTTACTCGTTAGCCAACACCACAAATCAAGCTGCCTGCTGCTTTGCCACGTCCAACCCGTTCAGCGCTGACAAGGCGATCGAAGCCATAACTGATTCGTCCGGCCGGCTCGACAACCAGGTATTATAACCCGTCGACTTTTCATTCTCGCCTTATTGGTCCACTGCTTTTCGGCGCAACTAATCGATAATGAACCTGCCATGGCAGTTGAATCTGAACTTTGAATCTTGTGAGTACCTGTCAGACTGTCGCTAGTGCCTGCTTGGTCAACTCTGTAGACTGTACGTGCATCTGGTATTTATAACATGTTGATCGAAGTCGTTCCATCTTATCACTATGCAGGGTATAGTTGATTGGCGGTTTTTTAAGTGTGGTAGGATTTCATTATAAACACGGTGAGTTAGATGAAAAAGCCCCCGATCCAAGTTTTGTGTAGTACTACAGAGTCTCTAAGTGTGGTAATACTTTGAGATTATAATGTGGATGATGTCTTAGAGACTCACAAGAGTAAAGCCGAGAATCTGAAATCGGATCTTATCATGCCGGCTCTGCGCGTTTTATGTTGTCTTCATTGTGTCTCTTCTAAGGTGGATGACTAAAAATTGTCTGAGCTAGTTATTGCTTCAATTTCAGCAAGGCTGGACTGAGAGACCAGTGATTAGAGTTGTGATAACTTGATCCAGCATGACCAGTAGAGGCAAGGACACATATAAATTATGTCCTTACAAACAAACTTCTCATAAAGTGTTCCGATTCAGCAATTTATTTATGTACCTGGACGTAGGTATGATCATGGTTCAAAGAATTTTTACTGTACCCAATTAAATGTTAAAGCGACTCTGAAAACGGAACAAAGGAAGTAGATATGTGCTCTATATTTGTGCTATTGTGTGCCCTGCACCATGATTTGACCGGTGTGTGCTTGTTAGCGGCTGGTGCTTGGTGGCTTCCATGGCAGAGGGTGAAGATGGGACAACTATGTGGTGCAGTGGCAGGCACAACAACAATGTGCTCTAGCCTCTCAGTCGGAACTACGGCCAAATGATCGATGGACCATCACGTCGGGCGTATGGGATATATAGCCGGTGGTAGAGGGAGTTGAAAAGGGAAACATGAAAGAGATAATGTTTTGTTCCAAAATAAGTACATGTGTTGTCTTCAAAGAAGTTAGCCAATCTCAAGTTTAATCAAATATATCAAAATTATACTAATGTTGGTGCTATCAAATAAACACCATTAGATTAATCATTTTATATAATTTTATAGTAAAGCTACTTATAGATACAAATGTCAATGTTATTTTTCATAAATCTAGTTAAACTTAAAATTAGTAGGCTCATCGAAATGCAAGATATGCACCTGTTTTGAAACATTTTGAAACAGAGCTAGTAGGATTGATGCCTATCAACTATCAAGGACTTGATGTCTCTAGAGTTAGATGGGGTGTTGGGTCATATTGTTGTGTTGGTTGCGGCTCTTTGGTCGATTTGGAAATTACGAAATGAAATTTGTTTTTAGGGGCTGACTTGGATGGGTATGAGAGGGGTGCTCCTCAGAATTACAAGAATGCTAAGAAGGTGGAATCCAATGTGGCAACATCTGATGGGGGAATGCGTCGAGGAGGTGATCAAAAAGCTGGAAGTAAGAGCCTTGTCGCCACCTAAAACAACCAGGAGGATTTACCATCAGAGTTGGTTCCATTGGGTGTTCAGCTTTTGGTCTCCGACAATGTGATATGGGCTCGGACTAAACGTGATCAAGAACCTGTTGGATAGTCCTGTGTTTTTCTATTTGTTTTGTTGGCCTAAGGCTAAAACTTGTAAGGCATTTGTGCCGTTAAGGATGCTTAAACTCGGTTTGCTTTTTGAGATATAAAAGCAGGGGAAACTCCTTTTCTACAAAAAAATATTGTTTTGTTGGGCCATTTTGAGAGATGTGCATGTTGTTTCTTTTTTTTAAAAAACTCATTTGGCTTGTGAGCTAACTTGTTAACTAGATAAACTAAATTGTTGGCTTAGCTCGTTAGAAAAAAGTAATTGTGCCGAGTTGGCTCGAGCCACTAACCAGTCTAGTTGAACAAGTTATTGTGCCGTATTTTTTTTGTCTAGCCTGTTCGACCGATAGTTTCCACGGTTGATGTTATTTTTGACTGTTTTATTGTGAGAGAAAAACACTATAACATGGCTGATAAATTAAGATGATAAGTTCAAGCGAACAGAACCATATAGTAATTATAATAGATAATGAGATCATTTACTAGAAAATGAATACCACAAATATTTAAATTTATTCCAAGATAATCACCATAGGTAAAGCCTAATTTTCGAAAAAATGAAACCGATTTTATATTTTGCAGCTAAAGCAAATTTTCCATTAATTTTATAGATCAGATCATGTTTTAGGAATTAATTGCACAATTTCTAAAAGTATAGTTTTTATTGTTTGAGAACTCTAATTGGTCTCTTTGAACTGTCAACCTAGTTGTCGGTGTTATGACCCAGGGGTCAAGACCACCAACGAGTAAATTTGTATATCGCGTGCTCCCTCTCTCAGACGTGATGCAAGATGGACACAAGATTTATTCTGGTTCGGGCAAGAAGGCCCTACGTCCAGCGGGGGGAGGATGACTTGTATTATCTCGCACCCAAAGCGTGCTCGTACAGGGGGTACAAGCTGTGTTACACGGAGTAGGCCACCCGAGGGGTCGATCGAGTGGCGTGGGGTGTGTGTGTGTGGAGTGTGGACTAGGGTTCCTGAGAACGAAAGTCCGATCAGAGCCCTAGATGAAGTAGGAGCCGACCTAGAGATTCTCCGGAAAAAATCCCCCATACTCTACCTCGGCGTCCCCTTTTATAGACCAAGGGGAGGTCCGAGGGTACAGGGCCCTAACTGTAGCAGTATGGGCGGCGTATCCGCGGCACAGTGTTGGTGAAGAGTCGTTGAGCACTGTCGCGGCATGGTCTTCCCGTCCTTCAGGCGTCCCCGGTCGTGGCGGCAGTAGAAGTCGTCGCATTGCAGTGTCCGCAGGCGGGCACGAGTCCCACGGCCGAAGTGGGACGGGGTGGATGGGACGGCCTCCGTACCGGAGTTGTTGAAGAGGAGGGGGCCGAGCCCCCCGGTCGAGGGAGGGGGTCGAGCCCTGTGTGGCTCCATCGCGTTCCCGAAGTCGTCGTCGAGGGTCGCACTGTTCACTTTCCGAGGGGTACTGTTGAAGTCCGTACTCACGTAATGGCAGCAGTGGCGGCACAGTTGACGGGAATCGGGGACTTGACGGGGAGTTGGCGGATTTGACGGTGGACGCGGGCACCCATGTCGTTAGGTAGGTTCACTTTTACCCATGCTGGAGCAGTTAGGTTAATCGAGCCCCTCGTCCGAGGGTCGTCCGCTCAACCCTTGGTCGAGGGGGAGGTCGAGTCGTTGACGGGGTCGGAGAGGTCGAGGTAGAGGTCGGGGGGTCGATCGTTCGACCCCTTGCCCGTTGTCGAGGTGGAGTCGTGGGTCGTTCGCTCGCCCCCTCGTCCGTCGTCGAGGTGGAGCTGGCCCGTGGCCTGTTGCCGCAGTTGGTGTAGAGGGGACCCTCGAGTGATGGGCCGCGTCTCACGGAGTAGTGAGTTGGTCCTTGCCTTAAAAATGGTTGCTATGTTTAGCGTTAATTTAACGAAGGGTTTAGGGTACCCCTTACCTTCGTACCCGACAGTAGCCCCCGAGGCCCCAGAGGAGTGATTTAGAACTCCTCTGGGGGCTATGATACGCGTTTCTCGGAGGGAGTAAGGATTGCCCGGAGGTTTTGTCCTTGGCCTGCAGGGTTAGTGAGAAATCCGATTCTCCGCGGGGTGCGCGCGAGCGCACCCCACGGGGGTAGCCCCCGAGGCCCCAGAGGAGTGATTAAGAACTCCTCTGGGGGCTAAAATACGTTGTATGGTGGGGTCTTTAAAGGATACCTGGAGACGTGGCACCCTGTTGAGGGGTTGATTCCACTCCTTTTCCTGAAAAGAGAAGTGTTCGAGGGCGGCTGTCGAACCCTACCGAGGGCCAGCCTTCGCTCCCTCGAGCACCACTGGAGTCAGAGCGCCCCGCCCGAGAGGTCGACTCTGTCTACCAGGTTACGAGTTTATCGACCCTCTTTCGTCGAGGGGTGCCGTGCGTAGTCGGGCCCTCGAGCCCTCGAATGGCTAGGCCTTCACTACCTCATAGCGTCCTTCCCACGAATCCTTTCGTTCGGATTGTGGGGTGAAGAGCATCGTGCTATCCTCGTTAGGACGAGCCCGAAGTCCTTGGTGAGCTGTTCTCGGGCATGAGTCCATTAGAAATGGTGCTCTGTGCGGGTAAAAATCCGAGTGAGAACTCGACCCCGTTCGATAGGGATCGACTAGTGGCCCGGAGGCGTTCTCATTGTTAAGCAAGCCGTACAGCTCGCTAAGCACGACCATGTGGATCGCCAAGGTGCCAACCCCATTCGATAGGAGTTGGTGGCTCGATGCCTCCCAGCGCAGGGATCCTTAGGTGTTCCTAGGTATGCCTCTGATATGTCCCAGGGAGCCTCGAGAGTTCGTTCTCGAGCTACCGGGACATCCCTGACTCGTGTACTCGAGGGCGGCTGTCGAACTCCGTTCGTGGAGCCAGCCTTCGCTCCCTCAAGATTTGGGGGTGGACCGGAGTCCGTTAACCATGGGTCCTTCCTGACCTCAGATACTCGAGGGCGGCTGTCGAACCCTATGTAAGGGCCAGCCTTCGCTCCCTCAAGATTTGACGGATGGTTCGTCATCCGACGCTATCCTCAGGAGGAGGAGTCCGACCTTGTGGACCGCCGAGGGGAAAAGCAGGTGGTTGTTGTATTGAACTTGGGGACATACCTGTGTCGGAGCTCTCGAGGGAGGCTGTCGAACCCCCGGACGGGCCAACCTTTACCCCTTCGAGGCCATGGAACGATCTGCGGTTGACGACCCAAGGCCCCGTCAGGCCTCGGGTACTCGAGGGGGGCCATCGAGCCCGTTCGTGGGCCGGCCTTTGTCCCCTCGAGATTTTGGGGGTGGACCGAGGTCCTAACCCGAGGTCATTTCTGGCCTCGGGCACTCGAGGGTAGCTGTCGAACCCTCTTTCGAGGGCCAGCTCTCGCTGCCTCAAGATTCCTTACCCTCGAAGACGACGTTTTCGGCCGCGCGCCTTTTTAGGCGGTGTCCGTTCGGCGCAACAGTGCGGTTGCAGGGCGGAGTGCGGCGCGGAGCCCGATGATGGGACGGTATGCCTTATCCTGGAGGGAATACGAGGAAGAGAGTACAGGCGAATTAAATGCGGAGATTCTCTTGCCTGTCGCCGGATCCGTCCGTTGGCCTCCCGCGTATAAGTAGCGAAGGTCCGGTCTAGTGCCTTTTCCGCGCACTTGCCTTCCCCGCCTCCTTGCCTTCGCCTTCCTTGCCTTCTTCTCTCTGCCTCCGCCTTAGGCGTCCCGCGAGCAGGAACTCTGCGCGAGCGAGAGAGAAAGAGAAAAATAGGGAACATACCATCCGCCGCCAAGTCCGAGCAAACCATCGTCCCTATGGCCGCTTTCCAGCTCGTCGGCGCCGATGACTGGCCCGCCTCCTCGATCCGTGAGTCGTATCTGATGGGGTTGGTCGAGAGTGGACTTCTCCGGCCCGTTACCACGGCGGAGAGGCCGAAGTGGATAGCTCCGCCGCGGGACCACGCCGAGCCCAACCCGTCGGAGGGGTACGTGGTGTCGTTCGAGGTCTTCCACCAGGCGGGGCTGGGGGCCCCTCCCAGCCGCTTTCTGCGCGCGCTCCTCTACCACTACGAAGTGGAGCTCCAGCACCTCTCCCCCAACGGCGTCAGCCAGGCGGCGGTCTTCACCGCGGTGTGCGAAGGCTACCTGGGGATCGAGCCCCATTGGGAGTTGTGGCTTCACATCTTCAAGGCCAGCATCTTCCATGCCTCGGTCAACAAGGGCACCCGCCGGAAGGTCAGAGCCGGGTGCTGCAGCATCTACGTCAAGCGGCATAAGTGTTGGCTCCCAGCGAACCCGTCCTCGAGCCATTCCGGATGGCACTCCGGATGGTTCTACCTGAGGAACGACGATGATCTGCTCCCGGCGTACACCGGGAGGACACTCGATGTCGAGCCCGACCGCTGGGGATACGGCGTCCCATCGGACAAGCAGAAGCACCTCAACGGCTTGCTGGACGCGATCAAGCGTCTGAAGGAGAAGGGGCTTACCGCAGAGATCGTCGCGTCGGCGTTCCACCGACGTCGGGTTCTACCGCTGATGGCTCGACCCCTCCGCATCGACGAGATGGGTCCGGGGGTCGATCTATCGGGCTGCCGCTTCGTCGAGGAAGAACTGACCCCGGACCGGGTGGTCGGCCGCGTCCACCGTTTCTTTGCGGGGGGGGGGGGGGGTTCGACCCCAAGAACGTCGCGAAGATCCCCATGAAGCCGGACGAGGGCTTCTTTGATCTGGTAAGGTCCTTTCCTTCCGGTTAGAGTCCTCGCGCCCGCCCCTTCCGTCTTTTCTGCTCGCGCTCTAACTGTTTCGCGTTCCACAGGGGAATGTGTCCTACAAACTTTCGCGTCCGCCGGTGAAGGAGGGCCGGGCCACGAAAGAGGCGAACCGCCTCCGCGCGCAGAAGCAGAAGTCCGACAAGGACACGGCCAAGGCGAAGACGGCCAAGAAGGCTCGGGAGAAAGAGCTGAGAGATCAGCGTCGGGCCCAACAGAGGCGGTTGGGCATCGAGGAGGAGTTGTCGCCCTCGGAAGAGGAGGACGATGAGGAGGAAGATACGAATTGGAGCGATCTGGAGGAGGAGGAGGAGGAGACGGTGCCCGAACAGGCGGTCGTTGCTACTGGTGGGGAGGAGGGGTCGACCTCGAGGTCGGCCCCTTCCGTCGAAGCTGGGCCACGGGTGGAGCGCCCCGTGGCTTCGCAAGAAGTCGCGCCGCGGCAGACGCGGTCGCAGGCATCGCGGCCCTCGTCGGGGGGTCGACCGAGCGAGCCCCCGACGCCCGCCGCGTCGAGCGCACAGGTGCCGGGCGGGCCGGCGCAGGTGGAGACCGGCAAGGGGACGAAGGTGGCGCCGCCGTCGAAGGGTCGATCGAGCGAGCCCCCGAAGCCTGCTGCGTCGAGTGCACGGGCGCCGGGTCCGTCAGCGCAGGTGGGGACCGGCAAGAAGACGACTGTGGCGCCGCCGGCTCCTGCCCGGGAGAAGGTGCCGAGAGCCGCCTCGACCCCCGCCCCCCAGGCGATGGTGCTCAAGAGCTCGACCAGCCCAACGGTCGCCGGGCCGAAGCGTCGGGCTCCGAGGGGGTAAGTAGCTTTGATAGGTGTTGTCTGTATTTTCCTTTTGTTGATAACGACCCATGCTTACCATTGCACACGTGTCTCTTTTTCAGGTCGAAGCGCCGGCAGGGAGCCGCGCCCCCCGCCCCTGCCAAGAAGCTGAAGACGGGGGCTGCGGCCCAAGCAGCCGCTGAGGTTGGTCCCGCCGCCCTGCCCCCTTCGACGGTTGCCCCCGAGGCGGCATGGGTAGCCACGGCCCAGGAGGCGATGGCGCGGGGGAAGGCGTAGGGGGCCTCGGCATCTGCTCCGGTGACGGAGGAGGCGAACCCGCCGGCGGTGGTGGCCATCGAAGCGACAGTCGCGGCGCCCGCGTGGCCGTCTGAAGAAGTCGTATCCGGCGCCCCGGGGGGTGCGGAGCTTCCGCCGACAGCGGTCGCGGCCGAGGTGGCGGAGGTGGCCAGGCCCCAGGCCCCTGCGAACGAGGGGGAGGCTCCGGCACACCCAACGCCGGGGCGTTGGCCCGAGGGCCTGGCTGCGCTGGAGGCTCGACTCCAGCTCGAGCGCGAGGGTACGACTACTGTCGCGCCCGAGGGCCCCTCGACGACGCCGGGGCTCGAAGAGGGGGTCCGGTCGATCGCGCCGAGGGAACGCCCGCGCCGGCGTAGGGCGGGATGCTGATGGAGTCCACCCCCGCCCAGGTGGACGAGATGGTGGCCGAGTTGGTGGACCCGGCGGAAATGGCCATCATCGCGGCTCCTCGGGCGGAGCCGGAGGTGGCTCAGCCTCCCTCGAGGTTGGGGCGCCGCTGTCTCGAGGTAAGCTACACTTCGACTCGCTCGAGACGCGGTGGGTTCGCTTTGCCGGGTATTTACTTTTTCGAGTCCTTCATCGCGCAGGGCCGTCTTACTGGCCGGGGTCCTCTTCCACCGGTGGCGATGGCTTGGCGGGGCCATCGACGTCGTCGCGAGGTGGCCCAGAGGAAGAAGCCTCGCCCCTCTCCGCTTATCGAGGAGGGGGGGACCTGCGCGACGGCGTCACGGGGACGATGGAGCAGAGGATCGCCGCCCGCAGCGCGGCCTGGGGCTAGGAGGTTCTCGAGGTGGCGGACCCTCGAGACCCCGAGCGGGTTTTCCTCACGCTCGACGACCAGTCCGAGCTCCGACGGTGGGAGAACGTCGAGGAGTACCGGGCGTTGTTTGAACGCTCGGTACGTCGCGCTGCGGAGGTCGCCGCCGCGGACATACGCGAGGGAATGGAGGTAGGTTCTGTTCTACCTTAGATTGTACTTTGAACTGTCTGGTTGCCGTTTTTTAACGATCTCCATTTTTATCCTCGTCAGTCGCTGCGGGTGAGGTCCTACGAGAAGTCCCAGTACATTCTCCGGGTACAGGGACAACTCTCGACCCTCCACGCCTCGCTGGATAAGGCAAGGGATGAGGTCGCCTGCGCGAAGGCGGAGGCGGCGACTATCCAGAAGGATGCCGAGTCGAAGATCGCCCATGCGAAGGCCGGCTACGAGGCCATCCAGAAGGAAGCCTGGGCGGCCTTGTCGTCGGCGCAAGCAAAACTTGACGACGCCCTTCGGTCGACCGTCACCGTCGGGCAGGAGCGGGATGCTGCCCTCGAGGCCCAGCGCAAGACCGAGGAGGAGGCCGCCCAGCTGAGGGAAGGCATCCGAGGGCTCCGGGGAGATCTCGACGTCGTCTCCCGCGAGCGCGATGCTCTGGCCACCTCGGAGGAGAAGGCTCGGACCCGCGCGACCTCCTTGGGCGTGGTGGCGATGAACCAGAGGAAGGCCCTCGAGGACGCAAACAAGACCATCGAGGGCCTCGATGCCAAGGTTAATGACCAGTCTTCCGACCTCGACGACATCCGCCGCCAGCTCGAGGATACCGAGCAGGCCTACTCCACCCTGGACGTGCAGGCCCAAGGTGAGTGCTTTGGGTGTTGCAGAGTCTGTCCTGCCTCGACCCTTTTTCTGCTTTTTTGTTGGGTTTTGACTGTTGCGTGCTTGTTTCGGCAGAGCTTGCGAAGGAGAACGCCCACGCCCACAAGGACCTGGACAATCTTCAGGGCCTCCTTGGCACCGAGGCGAACCTCAACGCGACGCTCGCGGCCGCCATCAACACCTTCTACGACGACCTCTCGGTCAAGCCGGAGCCGGAGGTCGAGGGGGATGCTCGAGGGGACTCCTTGCTGTGCCGCTTCTACTCCATGACGCGGGGGGTGACAAAGAACGTCCGAGCCGCCCTGCATGTGGGCGTGAAGCGGGCCCTCGCGGTCGTCAATTCCTTCTACGACGTGGACCTCAACCTCGTTGTCGACGGGTTCGCCACCGATCCGGATCTGACCGAGGAAGAGAACGACGCGAAGTGCCAGGAGCTGATGGATCACGCAGAGGTGCCCGGAGGCCTGCTGGCGTCGCTCTTCGAGCCCGAGGTGATCCCCTCGGCGGATGAGTAGCCTTCGGATGGTGTCGACGGGTAGTCCTGGGCCTGCGAGTCATATCTGGACAAAAAGGTCCATGTAATCGTTAGGCTTTTGTACTAATACAATGCCAAGCCCCGAGGGCTTTTTGTATAGAATGCATTTTGATCGAGATGCACGCAGTTAATATTGTTTTTTCGAGCTTTCCCTGCTATTCTTTCCCTGAGTCGACGCTTGTGAACTAAGTGTTCGACGCACGCTCTTATCCCTAGAAGGGGGGTGGTGAGCGGGGATATCGTAGCCCTGGGGCGTAGGTGGGTCCCTGGATCGACGACACCCTCGACCCTTAGGGAGCTCGAGGCGCCTTTACTTATTTAAGAAGCGTACTCGAGGGAAACAGCGAGAGGGAGAGTCGAATTTCGAAAAAACGTTCGAGTTTTTCGGAGACTTAGGAGGGGGGTGCCCCCCCTGTTAGCCCCCGAGGGAGGCTCGACTTTGCTGAGGCAAAGTCGAGGCTACCTTAGTGCTGTAGACGGGTTCGTCTCGTTATTTCTACTTCTCGAGCTCTCTCTGCTTTTCTTTGCCTGAGTCGACGCTTGTGAACTTAAGTATTCGACGCACGCTCGTATCCCTGGAAGGGGGTGGCGAGCAGGGATACCGTAGCCCTGGGGCATAGGTGGGTCCCTGGCTCGACGGCACCCTCGACCCTTAGGGGGTTCGAGGCGCCTTTACTTAGCTATGAAGCGTACTCGAGGCGAAGATTGAGAGGGAGAGTCGAGTTTCGAAAAAGCGTACGGGTTTTTCGGGGACTTAGGGGGGGTGCCCTCCTGTCAACCCCCGAGGGGGGCTCGACTTTGTCCGGGCAAAGTCGAGGCTACCTTCGAGCTATGAACGAACGTGAAATGTGTTTCGAGAACATTTTATTCATTCGAGAATTTGTACATAAATGCGAAAATGTACAAGGCCCTGGGGCCTCAAGGATAGAAGCGACGTAGCTGTTCGATGTTCCACGCGTTGGTGAAGATCTCGCCCTTCTCGTTCTTCAGTTTGTAAGTGCCGGGCTTCAGCACCTCCGCCACGATGAAGGGCCCCTCCCAAGGTGGTGTCAGCTTGTGACGCCCCTTGTTGCTTTGTTGACGGCGCAGAACGAGGTCGCTGACGTTGAGGTCCCTTTTGCGCACGTTTTTGTCGTGGTAGCGTCGCAGCGTCTGCTGGTACTGAGCGGACTTGAAGAGGGCCGTGTCACGAGCTTCCTCGAGCTGGTCGAGGGAGTCCTCTCGGGCTACCGTGTTGGCTTGCTCGCTGTAGGCTTTCAGTCGAGGGGACCCGTACTCGAGGTCAATGGGGAGGACGGCCTCGGACCCATAGACCAAGAAGAACGGGAGAACCCCGTGGCTCGACTCGGTGTCGTTCGGAGACTCCATAGCACAGCGGGCAGCTCGTCGACCCATCTCTTTCCATGTCTGTTCAGCCGGTCGAAGATCCTTGGCTTGAGGCCCTGCAAAACCATACCGTTGGCACGCTCGACCTGACCGTTAGTTCGAGGGTGGGCAACTGCGGACCAATTCACCCTGATGTGGTGATCGTCACAGAAGTCCAGGAACTTTTGGCCGGTGAACTGCGTGTCATTGTCGGTGATGATGACGTTGGGGACCTCGAAGCGGTGGATGATGTCGGTGAAGAATAGCACGGCTTGCCGAGACTGGATGTTGGCGATGGGTCGAGCCTCGATCCACTTCGAGAACTTGTCGATAGCCACGAGAAGGTGAGTGTGCCCACCCTTGGTTCTTTTCAGGGGACCGACCATGTCGAGCCCCCATACTGCGAACGGCCAAGTTATGGGTATCATCTGAAGAGCTTGGGCGGGTAGGTGGGTCTGTCTGGCGTAGAATTGGCATCCCCGGCAGGATCGAACGAGTTTGGCGGCGTCGTCGACAGCCGTCGGCCAGTAGAAGCCCTGTCGAAAGGCACTTCCTACCAGCGTTCTTGGTGCCGCGTGGTGGCCACAAGCCCCTGAGTGTAGATCCTTCAGCAATGCCCTCCCCTCCTCGAGGGTGAGGCAGCGTTGAAGTACACCCGACGGGCTACGTCGATATAGTTCGCGGCCATCCCTGTATAGGACGTAGGTTTTGGCATGCCGAGCTACTTGACGGGCTTCCGTGCAGTCTTCCGGGAGTTCGCCTCACGTCAGGTACTCGAGGTAAGGCGCGCGCCAATCCGTCGGAGGGGTTGGCGCCGCGGCAGCCCCGTCGATCTCCATGACCTCTCCCCCGCTCGAGGGGGGATTGGTCGAGGGGGGTGGGTCGACCCCTTGCTCGAGGGCGGGAGCCCCCGAGCCTAGGTCGATGGATGGTGTGTGCAGATCCCTCGAGAAGATGTCGGGGGGGACCACCCCTCAAGTAGATGCGATTTTGGCCAGCTCGTCGGCAGCTTCGTTGTACCGACGGGCTACGTGGTTGAGCTCGAGGCCGTAGAACTTGTCCTCGAGCCTTCGGACCTCCTTGCAGTAGGCTTCCATCTTAGGATCGTGGCAGCTCGAGTCTTTCATCACTTGGTCGATCACCAACTGAGAATCCCCTCGCACGTCGAGGCGTCGAACCCCGAGCTCGATGGCGATGCGCAGGCCGTTGACGAGGGCCTCGTACTCGGCGACGTTGTTGGAGGCGGGGAAGTGGAGGCGGATGACGTATCGCATATGGACCCCTGAGGGTGATATGAATAGCAATCCGGCGCCTGCTCCCGTCTTCATCAAAGACCCGTTGAAGTACATAGCCCAGAGCTCGCTCTGAACCTGCGCCGGGGGTAGATGGGTGTCGGTCCATTCTGCAACGAAATCTGCCAGTACCTGAGACTTGATGGCCTTCCGAGGGGCGTAGGAGAGGGTCTCCTCCATGAGCTCGGCGGACCACTTGTCGATCCTTCCCGATACCTCCCGGTTCTGGATTATCTCTCCGAGGGGAAAGACGAAACCACAGTGACCGGATGACCCAGGAAATAGTGTTTGAGCTTACGCCGAGTGAGGACGATCGCGTACAGCAGTTTCTGGATGTGGGGGTACCTCGTCTTTGTCTCGGAAAGGACCTCGCTCACGAAGTAGACAGGCCTCTGAACCGGCAGGGCGTGTCCTTCCTCCTCCCTCTCGACCACTATGACCGCGCTGACTACCTGGGTAGTCGCTGCGACATAAAGCAAGAGGGGCTCGGCCGGGCTCGGGGGTACCAAGACCGGGGGCGAGGTGAGCAAGGCCTTGAGCCTCGAGAGCGATTCCTCGGCTTTGGTGGTCCACGTGAAGTGTTCCGTCTTCTTCAGGAGTCGGTAAAGGGGTAGGGCCTTCTCACCGAGCCTCGAGATGAAGCGACTGAGGGCGGCGAGGCACCTAGTAACTCTTTGCACGCTCTTGAGGTCGTTGATCAGGCCCATCCTCGTGATGACGGTTACCTTCTCGGGATTGGCCTCGATGCCGCGCTGGGAAACTATGTACCCTAAGAGCATGCCTCGAGGGGCCCCGAAGACACACTTCTCAGGGTTCAGTTTTATGCGATTAGCCCTGAGGCACCCAAACGCGATCTCGAGGTCTCCGACCAGGTTTCTAACGGTTCTGGACTTGACCATGATGTCATCGACGTAGGCCTCGACGGTCGGCCCTATGTGTTTCCCGAAGACGTGGAGCATGCATCGCTGGTAGGTGGCCCCGGCGTTCCGCAAGCCGAAGGGCATGGTGAGGTAGCAAAACATGCCGAAGGGAGTGATAAAGGAGGTCGCGAGCTGATCGGACTCCTTCATCTTTATTTGGTGGTAGCCGGAATACGCATCAAGGAAGCAAAGGGTTTCACATCCCGAAGTGGAATCTACTATTTGGTCGATGCGAGGTAAAGGAAAAGGAACTTTAGGACATGCTTTATTTAAACTGGTGTAGTCTACACACATCCTATCTTTCCCATTCTTTTTCTTTACAAGCACGGGATTAGCTAACCACTCGGGATGATGTACCTCCTTGATGAATCCGGCCTTCAAAAGCTTGTCGACCTCCTCCCCGATGATCCTGCGCTTCTCCTCGTCGAAGCGGCGCAGGCGTTGCTTCACCGGTTTGGACCCGGCTCGGATGTCCAAGGAGTGCTCGGCGACTTCCCTCGGGATGCCCGGCATGTCCGAGGGACTCCATGCAAACACGTCGGCGTTCACACGGAGAAAGTCAAAGAGCACGGCTTCCTATTTGGGCTCGAGGGTGGCACTGATCGTCAGCACCTTCCCATCCGCGAGGCCGGGGTCGAGCGGGACGGTCTTTGTGTCTTCCGCCGGCTTGAAGTTGCTAGCGTGGCGCTTGGGGTCGGGGATCTCTCCGGACAAATCGTCGAGGGCCGCGAGGATAGCCGAATCCTCACAGGCTTCGGCTTTTTCCACGCACTCGACGTCGCAGTCGTATGCGTGCTCGTAGGAGGTGTCGACGGTGATGACCCCCGAGGGTCCCGGCATCTTGAGCTTGAGGTAGGTGTAGTTTGGGACCGCCATGAACTTGGCGTACCCCGGTCTACCGATAATGGCGTGGTAGGTGCCTCGCCACGCGACCACCTCGAAGGTCAGCTCTTCCTTTCGGAAGTTCGAGGGGACGCCGAAACAGACCGGCAGCTTGATGCGGTCGATCGGGAGTGCCTTCTTCCCCGGGACGAACCCGTGGAACCCCCCCGCGCTGGGCAGGAGCATGGTCCTCGGGATCCCCAGGAGGTCGAGGGTCTCGGCGTAGATGATGTTGAGGCTGCTCCCCCCATCCAAGAGCACTTTGCTGAGGCGGGTGTTGAGGATGATCGGGCCGACGACGAGCGGGTAAGCCCCTGCGTTGGGGACGTGCTCGGGGTGGTCGTCCTGATCGAAGGTGATCGGCGTGTGGGACCAGTCGAGGTACCGCGGGGCCTGGGCCCGAACGGAAAAAACTTCTCGACGCTCCCTCTTGCGCTGGCGCGTGGTGAGGCAAGTCGAGGGTCCCCCGTAGATCATGTAGCAGTCGTGGATCTCGGGGAAGCCTCCTTTTTGGTCATCGCCCCTGACGTGGGCGTCACAGGGCGGGTCTTCCTTGTCGTCGTCTCTCCTGGGGCCGGGAGGGACGAAGTGCCTTCGGAGCATGCGGCAATCCTCGAGGCGGTGGTTGGCCGGCCCCATATGATAGGGGCAAGGCTCCTTCAGCATCTTATCGAAGACGCCCCCGTCGGGAGGGGGCCCTCGAGGCTTCCGCTTGTCCGCCGCAGCGACAAGGTCGTCGGGCTCGACGTTGCGTCGGCCCGGTTGGTTCTTCTTCTTCTTCTTCCGGCCGTCGTTGCCATCGTTGTTCCTCCTGGGCCCCTTGTTTCTCTTGGGCCCATCGTCCGAGCCCCCGGGTTCATCCGCGTCGCCCTTCCCCTTCCCTGGGGGAATCTGGAAGAATGCGCCAACGGCCTCCTCACCAGTCGCGTAGTTGGCGATGACGTCCATGAGCTCGTTGGCGGTCTTGGGGATGTTTCGCCCCAGCTCACGCACCAACTCCTTGCAGGTTGTCCCGGCGATGAACGTCGTGATGACCTCGTGGTCGGAGATGTGGGTCAGGGCGGTACGCTGCTTCGAGAATCGGCGGGTGAAGGTGCGGAGGGTTTCCCCTGGTTTCTGCTTGCAGCTGCGAAGGTCCCAGGAGTTGCCCGGGCGCTCGTAGGTGCCCTTGAAGTTGCCCTCGAATATCCAGACCAGGTCGGACCAGTCCTGGATCAAGTCCGGGGGTAGCTCCTCGAGCCACCTTCGAGCGGTGTCGGAGAGGAACAATGGGAGTTGCCGGATGATGACGAGGTCGTCTTTGGCTCCACCCAGCTGGCATGCCAGCCTGAAGTCGGCAAGCCAGAGCTCTGGCTTGGTTTCGCCGTTGTATTTGATCAGGCTGGTGGGTGGACGGAAACGTACGGGCAGGGAGGCCGCCGGATAGTTCTTCCGAAGACTCGGGGCCCCGGCGGCTCCGGAGACCGACATCGGTCTTCGTCGCTGTCGTAGCGCCCACCTCGGTGAGCGCTGTAGCCTCGAGCCTCGGCGTCGCCGTATCGACGTCGATTGTTCACTCGAGGGGGAGGTCGTCGACAAGGCGTTCCTGAACCGGTCGTGGCTCGACCCGGCCTTGGGGCGCCTTGTTCTGGTGGACAGAGGCCTCCCGAGTTTGTCGAGGGGGCGCTGCTTGTCGCTCAGAGGCAGCCCCTCGACGCCTCGAGGCCGAGCTCTCCGCCTGCTGCACGGCCGCAGTTTGGAGCAGCCCCTGGATTTCATCCCTGATACGCCGAGCCTGGGGGTCGATGGCGCTGGCATGTCGCGGAGCAGCATCGCGGCTGCTACGACATTCTGGCTGGCACGGTTGAAGACTCGGGGTTCGGCGTTCCCCTCCTCGACGATCTGCCGGTGGACCTCCCGAGCCCGCTCGCGAGCTCCTCCACCCTGAGGACGCCCTCGATCCCGTTCGAGGGCGTGCTCGAGCTGCTGGAGACGCAGGCGCTCCTCCTCGAGCTTGCTAAGAAGCTCTCAGACCTGCGTAATCTAGACATCGGGTGGTGGATCGGCTCTATCATGACTCGGGGGAATGGCATCTCGAGGTGGTGTAGCGTTAGCCCCTCCCCCTTCTTTGGTAGCCGCAGTATCGTCGACGTCGTCCTGGAGGATGGTTTGCTCGTCGAGGTGGAAGCACTCCGAGTGGAGTCGTAACTCTCGTCGGGAGAGTCCGAGTCGAAGTCGGCGTGATAGAAGCGGGAGAAGAGCCTACCCCTTTCTTCCTCCTCCAGGCGCCGCCGTAACGTGCCCCATGTACGGGGCAGCTCTGGCTCGCCCGATGAAGAGGTGGTGACGGGATCGGCCGTCGCCCACGACGGAGTCCATGGAGACTCGTCGTATGTATGTACCCGCAGCCCTGCGAAAGCAGAGTAGAGTCCGGCACTGTTGCGAAGCCCGTATGGGAACGGGTCACGCGGCGGTGACGGGGTTGAGGGTGTCGGAGAAGCCACGGGAGCCTCCGGGGACGACGACGTGGCAGAGCCGAAGTCCCGCTCGGGGAGACGCCCGCCCTCGGCCCACAAGCGTGGGTCAAGTGGACCCCTAGGAGAGGGGGCCGTGTCGCCAGCTGGGACCGGGGGAACGGCATCCGGCGCCCCAGAGCTCGCGCGACAGCGAGCGCGTCGGAGCCGCTCGCGCCTCCTCTTGATCGCAGGCCAAAGACGCAAGCGGAGGGACCGTCGCCTGATCCTTGCTGGCTCCGACACAGCGGAGCTGCTGACGTCTAGGCCACGGGCGGAGGGGAAGACTATGAAGTCGCCCTGGTCCGTGGAAACGAACCCTAGACTGCCGAACCAGATGACGGTGGTGAACGGGAACGGTGGGATGGTGGAATCCATCTGAGAGAGTAGTTCGGAGTTGATTGACACGCGAATCCCCCTACCTGGCGCGCCAATTGTCGGTGTTATGACCCGGGGGTCAAGACCACCAACGAGTAAATTTGTATATCGCGTGCTCCCTCTCTCAGACGTGATGCAAGATGGACACAAGATTTATCCTGGTTCGGGCAAGAAGGCCCTACGTCCAGCGGGGGGAGGATGACTTGTATTATCTCGCACCCAAAGCGTGCTCGTACAGGGGGGGTACAAGCTGTGTTACACGGAGTAGGCCACCCGAGGGGTCGATCGAGTGGCGTGGGGTGTGTGTGTGTGCAGTGTGGACTAGGGTTCCTGAGAACGAAAGTTCGATCAGAGCCCTAGATGAAGTAGGAGCCGACCTAGAGATTCTCCGGAAAAAATCCCCCATACTCTACCTCGGCGTCCCCTTTTATAGACCAAGGGGAGGTCCGAGGGTACAGGGCCCTAACTGTAGCAGTATGGGCGGCGTATCCGCGGCAGAGTGTTGGTGAAGAGTCGTTGAGCACTGTCGCGGCATGGTCTTCCCGACCTTCAGGCGTCCCCGGTCGTGGCGGCAGTAGAAGTCGTCGCATTGCAGTGTCCGCAGGCGGGCACGAGTCCCACGGCCGAAGTGGGACGGGGTGGATGGGACGGCCTCCGTACCGGAGTTGTTGAAGAGGAGGGGGCCGAGCCCCCCGGTCGAGGGAGGGGGTCGAGCCCTGTGTGGCTCCATCGCGTTCCCGAAGTCATCGTCGAGGGTCGCACTGTTCACTTTCCGAGGGGTACTGTTGAAGTCCGTACTCACGTAATGGCAGCAGTGGCGACACAGTTGACGGGAATCGGGGACTTGACGGGGAGTTGGCGGATTTGACGGTGGACGCGGGCACCCATGTCGTTAGGTAGGTTCACTTTTACCCATGCTGGAGCAGTTAGGTTAATCGAGCCCCTCGTCCGAGGGTCGTCCGCTCAACCCTTGGTCGAGGGGGAGGTCGAGTCATTGACGGGGTCGGAGAGGTCGAGGTAGAGGTCGGGGGTCGATCGTTCGACCCTCGCCCGTTGTCGAGGTGGAGTCGTGGGTCGTTCGCTCGCCCCTCGTCCGTCGTCGAGGTGGAGCTGGCCCGTGACCTGTTGCCGCAGTTGGTGTAGAGGGGGCCCTCGAGTGATGGGCCGCGTCTCACCGAGTAGTGGGCTGGTCCTTGCCTTAAAAATGGTTGCTATGTTTAGCATTAATTTAACGAAGGGTTTAGGGTACCCCTTACCTTCGTACCCGACACTAGTCGATTTAGGATCCGGTTAGCATCCGACCAGGGTGGCGCCCAGCCTTCCGCCGACTAGGCTAATTGATTTTTCCGTCTGCAGCTTCATCACGTTAATAGGTCGAATTCATTTGTTGTTGGGCCGACCACCCCCGCACTCACCGACCATCGGCCCAGTTTCGTCTTCCCCGCAATCCCGCTCTCGCCCGTGATCGGCGACCCTCGCTCAACTGCGCCCCCACCGCACAGGCCCATCTCGTCTTTCCCGCAACTTGGCCCGTCTACGCGCATCCGGCCCAGCTAGCGACTTCAATGCATGTATAAAAACAGATAAAAACAGAAAAGCAAAACTGGTACAAAATTAGCTTTGAACACTAGATCTGTTGAGTTAACAACAACACTATCCACCACCGCACCATATCCACATTTTGTAAAACATGCGAAATAGTTTTGTTATTAAATACAACGAACCATTTAATGCCCAATAAAAATAGTATCCAGCCATTATAGAAAAAAATAAAAATTAATAAAATAATTAATTAGAGTTAAATAAAAAGAAATCAAAGAAGGAAATAAAAACACAAAGGAAACAAAAAAATAAAGAGAAAGGACACGAGTAGACTAGGATATCCGGCCTCCGTCCTAGCTAGGAAACACGCGTCTCCACGAGAGCAAAATAGGAAATAGAAATAGAAAAATAAATTTTAGAAGAAAGTAACGGTACACTGAAAAGGAGTCGACCACTACGCTCGCTGGTGCTACCTTTGCTGAATATTAAAAATTAACAAACCATTTAAGTCCAAGAAAAAATATCCCACCCACCATATAGCACACGGGTAAATCATTGTATAACAAACCACTATAAAAAATAAAGAAAATTAAATATAACAAAATAAAGAATAAAACTAAACTTTAATAATTAGATTTCGTCTACTATATGAACAATTTTGAAAGTATCATAGAAAATCCCATAGATACTACGTGAACAAGCAAAAATATACCACCGAACATTTTATTTGTATTATTAGAACAATTAAAAATACATTATAGAACATACTATAGATACTACTTGAACATCATATATTACACCATGGAACATCTCACAAATACACTATGCATAGACAAAAAAATAAAGTACAATTATGAATACAAGAAAGAGTGACATAAAAGTAAAATAGAAAATAAAGTACTTAAAGTAAAATAATGAAGAGGAACTTATTTAAGTATTAAAAATTAAAAGCTCATTAGAATAACCAAAAATGTAATAAAAATCATATCACATGTGCTATATAAATGCTCAAAGAACATCAATTTGAATTACCTAACATTTCAAAATATATAGATTATAGAACATCACATGAACATTCCAAAAAATAATGTAGAACATCCCATGTGAATTACCTAAACATTCCAAAATAGATTATAAAACATCCCATGTATATCACCTGGACATTCCAAAATATAATGTAAAACATCCCATGTGTATTACATGAACATCCCAAAATATAATATAAAACATGTAAAACATCACATGTATTACATGAATATCGTAATCTCTATTATAATTGAAATCTTAAATATATTCTAAGTCCACCCACATAAATGTCCTCCGCTGAGGAATCTAACCTTCATGTACACAGAAAATTGCACACAGAAATTTACTTTTATTAAAATCAAGGGTTCACGAAACATCTAAATCAGATCCAAAGGCTCACAATCGATGTTTCTCACCGGCATCTCATCCCACGCTCACACCCTATGCCCTCACCCCACGTGAAATCCTCGACGCACGCTGCCATCAACGGCGGCGCGCCCACACCCACGAGTGGAACCCTCGACCTGTTAAAGAAAATCACGGCTTAATGCTCGAGAACCCTCTATCACGCCGTGCCTCAGCGACGACACGAACATCACCGACAGCCTCGAGCCTCTCGCGGTTGCTCGGAGTCCTCACGCGGTGCACACAGGTAGGCACCCTCCCGTTCGTCAGCACCTGCATCACGTGCACCCATGATGGGCCTGCTCATCGGGAGGCATACTACTCCCGTTCATCAGCACCTGCATGAGTGATGGGCCAGCACACGATGAGTTAGGCATCCAAGAAGAACCAGCATCCATTTAATTACCATGAACATCTACTTGATCTGGTTTCTTAATACGGCAATGTTTTTTTATTTTTTTGCAATTGGGGTGGACCAACATCCGTTTAATTACCGTGAGCATCTACTTATCTGGTTTCTTAATGAGGCAGCGATTTTTGGTGATTTTTTTCTTTTTTGCAATTGGGGTAGTGTTCTGTTGGCAATAGTATAGATTTGCGTCTGCTACTGCTACTACTACATGGTCGGTTATTGATGGCTAGCTAGGCATTTTTTTTCAGATTTTTGATATAATATACATCGATGTCTAGACTGAAAAATACAAATGGTACACTAAAGTGATATCACCAACATCGAAGATATGATTTACCATTGTATATCTCTACTATATATAATTTACCGTACTCTTAGTTTAACTTTATCTATCCATCCACCTCTCATGATGGAGCATCAGTCCTGGTGGTGATTGATTCATCCCTTCCCTGCGTCATAAGGTGATGTCACGTAATTATTTTTATCATGCGCTCGCTGAATTTGTTGCTAACAGTTGATTAAGATCACCGTCTGTGTGCATAGTGCACCTGAATTCATTCTTATTAATAGCAGGAAGCTAAGTTTAGCATTGTTTAACAAATTAATTTGTCTTTTAAGTACATGTTTTTTCAGTGGTTCGTGCATTTTTTACAGGTGTGCTCCCGTCCTTGTTCGCCCCTACTAAGCTTGGTCACCGTTTCGTGTTTGTCCTGATCAACAGCGTATTATTGTTTTAGGAAATTCAATGGATTTAGTGTTACCTTTGTTCGTGTTTTCTGTAAAAAATCAGTGTTTTACATATTCAGTGAATTCAGTGTTTCCCTAAAAATTTAGTATTAGTTTTCAGTGAATTCGGTGTTTCCTATAATTCCGTGTCTTCCTCTAAATGCAGTAAATTCACCAAATTGGCAAATGCAGATACCATTTATCTATAATTTTGGCGAACAACACTGCAATGTTGGACCAGCTCCTCAAGTTAATGTTCATGTGGATGGCTGCTCTTTCGAACTTTTCATCAGCGAGATGTTGCTCCCATGGGGAAATATCTGTCTCTGGCTATCCAATGTGACATTGATTTTGTATCACCAAGACTCTTGATATCACCATGTGTCTATATGTCAACAACATCACAATTTTCAGGTAATTTTGCCATGCATTGTTTCATATTATATTAGTCACATCATGAGAAGATGTATAAAGTAGAGTTTGTGAGCATGTGATTTTGTGGCTCTATGTGACAGTATTAATTTCATGAATATTGATTTTTGATTAAATATCACTTTAATATTGGTATTTAATTTTAAAGTATTATTAGCTTGTCGTGCGATCCTTGTATTTTTAGTACAAAAGTTTAGATTAGCTTTCACTTGCTACAAATGATCCTTTCAAGAGCTGTAAATTTATTGTTAGGTGAGGGACCCGACAAGGCGAAGCTTGAACCCTCGAGGCCGGGCGAGGCAGAGCTTAAGCCCGAGGGGTCGGCCAAGACAGAGCTTACGCGAGATAGAGCCTACACCCTCGGGTCGGGCGAGACGGAGCCTACACCCGAGGGGTCGGACGAGACGGTCCCACGGTTGAGGGGTTGCACGACCATGTTTGCACCATTCCAAATATAAAAAAAATAATATACATAAATCTCTATGTCTGTAGGTCTTCCTTCCCATTAATATGAAGAATCCAGTTATAGTCGTATATATGAGATCTGAGATCTTGTCAGTCTGTCATCTCTGAAGATCTCCAATATGATTAAGGAGTTAGGGAGAATATAACTATGTCTTCTTAAATGCAAAAGTGTTTCATCTATTGTGTATAGGGTCAAATACAGTTGTGTAAAATGTAAACTCTTAAAAAACAAATTGGTGGTTTTTACGGCATTTTCCCTGGATAAAACCGTAGCGTTAGCACGAGCATTATACTAGTACATTATAAAACACCACATGTATATTAACATGACCATCATATAAATACTACATGAACATCACATATATCTCATGGAACATAGAAATATCCAAAATTAAAATAAATTAAAATAAATAAACTACTTAATCAAAATAAAATAACAAAAGAAACATCTATAAAGAAAATAAAAAACATCACATGGTACTATTTGTACAACCTAAAATATACTATAGAACATATCATATCATATTAATATTATATAAATAACAAAGATAGATACATGAAAAAATCTCATGAATCAAAATTTACAAAAATAAAGAACAAATAAAACAATATATGAATATTAAATACATCATGTAACATCATATATATATGAACATTACACTTATATAAAAGAGTTTATGAAAATAACTATTGATTGAAATAAGATATAAAAATAGTTATATGAAAATAAAGAGAATAATAGAAGACCATAAAAATTAAAAATATTTTTTTAAAAATGAAGCAAGAAAATGTTGTCAACATAAAATATAGAAATAAAAACATAATAGAGAATAAAAGATAGAAAAAAAAATCATAATTGGAGCAGTGAATAAATAAAAATACAAGATATTAAAAAACAAAGTAATTGAAAATAATAAAGTCTATAGAAAACATAAAAATATAATCAATTCATAAATAAATACCAAAGGAAAATGAGAAGGAAACAAAAAAGAAAAGAAAACATAAAAAAAATGGATAAAGAAAGTAAACACACGTGACTATGACTCCTAGTATTTTTGGACGGCTCACCATATGGTTATCTTTGACCTAATAATTAAACATATACTAAATAAGCATTATATGTATTTCATATAATAGAGAAAGTACATAAATAAAATATCTTATTTAAAAAGAATTTGGTTAGTTCGAGTAAATTATAAAAGGAGAAATATAAGAATAAGGGAAATGAAAATAACGAAACAACATAAAATAAATGAGAAATAAGAAGGACATATAAAAATAAAAAAGAAAAAAAAAGAAAAAGAAAAAAAGAAAAGGAAATGGTACGTACTAACTAGAACTCTGGTCCTGCACATGCCTCGCGTGGACTGACTCGTTGAGCCGCGCGTGGGCTGTCTCTCTCACCCGCACGCATGGTCCATATGCTCAGTTGCACGTGGGCTGGTCGTTCTCAGCCACGCAGTAGAAACTAGAAAGGTTTAACGGGCCGATGAGAAGCTGGGCCGAAAAAGAAAAAGAAAAGGGCCGAACACGGAAACAGGAGGGCGCGCGGGGGTCGGACAGCTGCTGCTGTCCGACTGGCCGGCTAACCTTTCCGGTCGATTTAACCCCATGGAACTACATCGGCCAAAAACCGGTTTATTATAAAGTTGGAAAAATCGATTTTTCGATTGAGTGCCGATGAAGGTAGAGGAAATTCAAATAGATTTCCCCTACGGCCCAACTATTTATCCTACCGTTGGGCCCAATCCCCCGAATACCTAATGGAACAGCAGAGCCCACGGTAGACGGCACGCTCCTGCAGCTGCGACTCCGCGAGTCCCTCATCCGCCACTCCGTCGAACGCCCTGCGCACGCTCCAGCTGCTATGCTCCTCCGCCCGCGCCCCTCCCTCTTCCGAGCCGTCGCGCCGCCGCCTCTCACCAGCGCCTGTCTCCCCTTCCGTCGCACGTTCTCAGCTTCTGCAGAGGCGGGAACAGCCTCTCCGAAGGATGCAACGTCAGCGCCGGTTCCGACTGCCACGCGGAAGAACTCCAGGAAGGCCGGGTCGCCGCCTATGGGGATCGTGAAGACGGCGCTGTTTCTGCCGCCCGGGGTGGAGCGGGACGCGGCGGTATCCGCGGAGATGGTCATACCGGGGTCAAACATTGTGGTCGGGCCCTACGCTGGGGACGCGAAGGTGAAGGAGGCTGAGTTCGTCAAGTGCAGCGTGCGCGCGGGGGACTGCCCCAAGGACGACCGACCCGAGTTCGCTATCCTCGGCCGGTCCAACGTTGGCAAGTCCTCGCTCATCAACTCCCTCACCCGTCGCAAGGAAGCCGCGCTCACCTCCAAAAAACCTGGTGATACCATAGAACAAGCCTTTGCTTTGTCGATGCATTTTCCCTGCTTGGATTTTAATTAGCTTATCAGTGAGTTGTATGTCACTGTAATGTCGTAATGGTGCTGTAGATCGCATTATGTAATCGCCCTCTCCCTTGGTTCTGGGGCTTGGGGGATATTCTGGTTAGGGTTACAGTCTTTACAGATCCCAGTGGCAGTCAGGGTTTCCAGTGGGCACTGGGAGAATAAACCCCAGCTAGGAAATATATAAATTAAAAAGTAGAATTTGGAATTTGAATGAATTCATAATACCCAGCATGGCAGTTGTATTAGACGGGCATGCCGTTAGCAGTAGGGATTTAGAACCTGGGCAAATTCAAACTATAGCAGATAACACTTTGTTTCCACAAATCAAACCCACTGCCATTGTGGGTGTGGTGGTACCAGTCATGGAACTGTTGGATTCAATCTTACCAGCCAATATCTTGTACTGGCCATGATCCAAGATTTTATTATTGTATTAGACATCGAACCTCAATTTATTTCCTTTGCCAACATTATAAGGGCTCCTTTGATATTTCTTCCATCCTAACTGTTGATCTCGTGCATCCTTGGGTAACAGTTATTTGATATACAATTAGCATATTTTATTTGTTTGCTAGGTAGTTTCTCTTCAATTTTAGACTTTACTAGATATATGCCAGTGCGTTGCACTGGGACCTCGAAGTTCGCCCACACTTATAATGGTTTTGATCACTTTCATAAAATAATTAAAAGCTAAACGATGGCGTTTTTTTGTTGTTCGCATATGCTTTTTTTTTCCTCAGTTCGCGGATGCGTGTTTATTACCCTACCTCATAGATCAGATGTCCAGCACAACTAAGAAAATTTCAGATATGTTAATAAACAAAGTCTTGCTGAATCTACAAATTGATAGAGACCATGACATCTGAAAATGACAAGTAGTCCATCTGCAACAATGAAGGCCATAACCAAACCACGATGCAACTGGGAAGGGAGCGGTTAGTTAGGAGAGATGTACTCCTATGTAATATTTATTAATTAAATTAAAAAGGATGCGTCAGGGGTCAGGTTGCCGTCGTCGCTGACGGGCAGGTTGCAGCTGACGTGCATCTTCTGCCAGTACGAGTAGAAGGACCCTGAAGCCTATGGTCGTGGTGAGCTGCAGTCGCAGGGGCAGACCGGCAGTGCGGCACGCGGCCGGCCCAGACCGCCGTGGAGAAGGGGAGGCGTCGGTGTGGCAAGGCTGTGGACGTCGAGGAATTTGCCCAGGCCGGAGGTGGCGAGCGCAATGTTGTAGAAGTGGCTGCATGCGTGCATGGCTTTGTAGTAGATGTCAATGTTCCGGTTGGGGTTGCGGTCGGTGATGTTGAAGGTGATGCAGCCGGTGCCGAGCTGGGCTGGAGTCCAAGTCGAGGCCACCGGCCACCGGCCACGGAGAAGTGTGGGCAAGATACTGAGCGTAGTCTGGTGGAGATCAATAGACTCAGAGCGGTCTCGGAAGATCGTGCGCCTGGTGGCATCGAGGATAGACTTGAAGCGGTCTCTGAAAGATCGTCTGCCTGGCATGGATCGATAGGCTTGGAGGCGTGCGCATGAAGATGCCTTGGATCAAACCTCTTTGTATTTTTTAGGTGTAACAGATTTTGTGTTCGTTAACTTCAATCTACAGTTTTTCTAATATGAATACCTCCTTATTGTTGTTTCAAACTTAATAGATTTACTCTGGCAGGGCAAACTTGGCATGTCATGTTTCTTTATTTTAAAATGCACACTTCTTATTTATGGTCATGGGTTCTAACATTATCATATTTCTGCAGGGAAGACCCAGACAATCAATCACTTTTTGGTTAATAAGAGTTGGTACCTTGTGGATTTGCCTGGTTATGGGTATGTTTATACTTTTCTATCATGCTAAGGTTTTCTCGTTGATCCAAAATTAGGAAGTCAACTTGTTCACTAGTGCTTTGCATGCTATGTTCCAGAATGGGAACATCTTCTTTTCCCCCACTCTTTTGCATATGTTGATTAGAATCTAATCCTGCTGATGTACTAACTTTGTCACACTCATCTAGTTCCATAGCCAGAATGTCATTCTTTTTACACGGATATAAATCAACCGATCTTATAGCATAGTCTGATAGTCACATATTAGGGCAATACGGTTACACAAATGCAAATAAGATGACATCTCTATTAATTTAAACTTAGCACTTGAACCAATAGGCTTAAAAACCTATGAATTGTCTTTTTTCCTCTTCATATCACCTAATCGAAAAGAGGATTTGACTATTTGAGACAAGTGATTAGATTAAATAAACGACAAACAAGTACTATTCAAAAAACAGGTTGTGTACTGTAAAGAAGAAAAGGCACAAGGAAGAGCGGAGGCGGAAGGCAGCATGCCTGGGCCTGGACGTCTGGCATGGCGTCGGCGACATCGACGTCACTATGACTCAGAGGCAGAGTCTCGGTGGCTCGGCCTCTGCTCCTGCTCGTCCTGCTGCTCGATGTTTCCTGCTGCCTGCTGCTGCTGCCTGTGGAAGCCGACAGATGATGCCGGATGCCGGATGGAGTACAAAGAGTCATGGCGTATGGAACTAGGTGCAGCCCCGTGTAGGCACTTTTAGGCTAATTGGGCTGCAAGCACTTGTTGAAGTAACTTGTTGGGCTCCAACTGAGGGGAGCCAGCCGCCCAGCCCTTAACAGTTGAACTAATAGATACAGAAATTTAAGTACCTAATGACGGGTTAGCAGGCTGTTGGGGGGTGTCAGGCCCCCCATCCCTCCGCCCCTGCAGTGCTTGTTTTACTATGATAAATTAACATACTAATAGAACGGTGGATGCAATTCATTCAGGTTCAAACTTCTCATATGAAAACAAAGTGACATAAAAATTTTGTCCTGAAGTTAGCCTGCTAACGTGTTAGTTGTGGAAGCCCATTACTATGTCTTTTTTTTTTCATGCGATATTGGATAGAGCACAAGCTCCACTTGTATCAGTTGTAGTTTTCCTTTATGTGACATTCCTGATTCATTTGCTGGTGTCTTGACTCTTGATAATGTTGTAACAAATGTCTCTCCTCCAGCATGAAACAAAAATGTTGTACTGACTACTGACACTCAAAAGCGACCTATGTTTCCTTTCTCCACATGTTTTTAAGATTGTTTGTTCTAATGGTGTAGTATAAACTATTTCAACGTACTGTTTATTTATTTTACATACATTACAACATACTGCTGGTTCTCATCTGACCTATGTAGCGAACATGACAATCTTCCTACATGTAGGTTTGCAGCTGCATCCCAATCAGCTCGAATGGACTGGTCTTCATTTACCAAGGGTTACTTCTTGAACAGAGATACCTTGGTTGGCGTACTTCTCCTTATTGATGCCAGTATTCCACCTCAGAAAATTGATCTAGACTGTGCTAACTGGCTTGGTCGTAACAATGTACGGTAGTATGCAGTTCAGCTGATAATTTTATCCATCTGCTGTTGGTGTATGCTACATATGTCTATTATGCATCTCTCTTACCTCATTCTCACTATATCTATGTTGCTTGTGGTAAAATAATAATAATCTGTGTTGCTGTTTCAGATAGGATTGACGTTTGTGTTCACCAAGTGCGACAAAGTAAAGAAGGGTAAAGGAGGGCGGCCTGATGAGAACATCAAGCAGTTCCAGGAAAATATCAGTGGGCTTTATCCAGAGCCACCACCATGGATCATGACAAGCAGCGTTACCGGATTAGGCCGTGACGGGCTACTACTCCATATGTCGCAGCTGAGGAACTACTGGGATAATGAAGCAGTCTAGGTAGAACTACATATAGATCAACCGCCACTAGCAACAGTTACAGTACTTGTATTGGAAGAGAGCCACATGGCCTAAACTTTCACCGATAGACATATATCTCGCTTCTCATGGGGCTTCTTTTTCAGTTTGGCATGTATTTTTGTTTGGGGGGCTTTTGATGTATAGTGAAATGCAGCTGTTTCAAGTTTCTGTTTCATCCATCCTGTGTTAAGTGAAGCCCTTATGGCTTCTGCTTGTACTACATCATAAATGTCGGATCTGGAATTTACACATTTATGGAGGTGAAGGCTCTCGAGAGAATTCAATGTACACATTCAATGAGGCGAAGTTATGAAGTCGAAACCCTTGTGCAAAAACATTTTATTGCCATACAGGTTGCTGCCTTTGGATGATTTATACTTGCACTAGTATGTGTGATTTGGTAAAGCTCGGTTGGTTCCGGGGTACCAGGCGGTGATGTAAGCATGTCTGTCGGGCTCCCAGTCCCAGGGGTCCTCATCCTCACGGGGCGAGGAACTGATCACCTTTCCACTCTGACCGGCGACGTGAACACCGTTAGTTCGGTCCCGCGGCGAAGGCGGACAGCGAAACCAGAAATCGAGCAACGGACAGGCGACGTGAACACCGTTAGTTCGGTCCCACGGCGAAGGCGCACAACGAAACCAGAAAGCGAGCAACGCATGGACGTAGAAACACTGTGGCCGGCGTGCCTCTCCCAGTGGCCAGTGCCGTGTCGAACGCTGCGCGGGCCAAGCAGCGCTCCGCTCAGCCCGCTCCGACCGTCAGACGGACGTGTGGGGGCGGCCCTGGTCTGCGCGCGATCTGGACGCCAAACTGGCGAGCTTTGTTTGTTTCAGAGCGCGGGTCAATAATCGCCGGCCATGTCCCGCTGCCGCTGGCCGTGGGGGCAGCCGCAGGTGCGCTGACGGGCGGGCGTGCCCCACCCCTCGTCCCCGCTGGGGCCTTGGGGGGTCTGGGTCTCGGTCTCATCTCCTGCAACGCGGGCACGGGCCCAGAACGCCAGCGCCACCACGTACTGTACTACCGACCAACACAATACGATCGCCGGCGTTGGCAAGTACAGTAAATTGTCGCGTGCAGTGCAGCGCAGCCCCCCTCACGCCGCGAAGTTAATGGCGTCGCCGAGGAACACGGCTGGCAGTGGCATTTACCGCACGCCATCGCCCGCCTTCAGCGAATTTGTGAGGGGAATCTGGGATCTTGTGTTGTGCAGGTGGTGGAGGTCTGCCTGGTATCGTACTGATGGCGTCCATCGGCGTACTCCGTACGTATAATGAAATGAAATGGAGTCGGTCATGAGCTCAAAGCACAACCCGACGAAGCTACGGTACATACTACTCCATGCCAATGAAATGGAGTATACTCCGTACGTAACATGGTATTGTGTGATATATAACGTGAGGTGACTAGTGTTTTTCATAAATCTTGGCAAAAAATCGTGACGATAGCACAGGTGCGTCGATTGGACTAGGCAAAGCGGACCGTGGCGCCAGTGTACTCCAGAGGCCAGAGCGCTCAGAACTCTCAGATGAGCTCATGCCTCAGGCCCCCGGCAGCCATGACCCATGAGTGACAACTCGCATCAACCAACGACGAAACGAGGTTGACAGTCGGCAGAGGCGCGAACTCCTACGGGAGGATGGGACACGAAAGTCCACGATCATTGCGCCTCTCGTCACTCATCAGCCTCTGCGCCGCCGCTGCATGCAGGCGGCGCCCCCGCTGCGTCGAGCAGTCGACGACGGACAGATCCTGCGGCCTGCGGTCGCCGCTGCCCGCTGTACTGTGAGCTCTGCCGCGCGCCGGCCGGCCGGCTACATGCCCCTCGGCCCGTGGAAGCACGAGGCCCAAGCCGACGAGGCGTCCACGCTTCATCCACCGACCGGCCAGCCGGCCGGCCGGGATCTTCCCCTGACGTACTATACGGTAGATGCCATCAGTACGTACGTCCTACTTCAAGAAAGAATGCGTATTCGGTATTCATGTGGCTTGTTTTGTACGTGCCGGCCGCTTTACTTGAGGGCGTCAAGAATGAGCGCGGTTGGGTGTTTTCGTTGTCCACGCGACGTGTTCAGCGATGACCTGATCTCGTGAGTGGTAACAGTCCGACGAAGGCGGATGCATGGTTGGGTTTCAGCTTCCTCGTGAGCTCTTTTCTTCCCTTTTGCGGTAACAAAAGTTACAAAGGCATTAAGGCATGGATGGGGGCTCATGTCATGGGAGAGGCGTCAGTGTGGGGCACAGGATGAAAATTTTCAAAACACCATCTTTTCTCCGTTGCCAGTCCCAGAGATTTTGCTCTGAACACTCCAGTATTGATTGCACATGGAGCATCCGCCGTTAGTGATGCTGCAGCAGGAGCCGGCAGGATTTTTGACACTGGGATCGGGATAGTTTCACAAAGGATCGGGACAAACTCATAATACTACTAACTTCAACTCTTTATAAGTATGTAATAATATAGTACCACACATAATATCTAAAAATATATAATACTATTGTAACAAACAATAAATTATAGCAAAACAAGCTTTTACTGTAGTAGTTACCTCCTATAGGCTTCCTTGGCAGTTACGGTCCTCCATCTTGTCAAATCGAATGATCACATCATCAAGTGGAATTGTGGCTAGAAATTCTTGTTCAACGAAGCATACAATGCAATCGTTCATAAACCCATCTCCAATATGATTTCATAGTATTGTCTTCACAATTTTCATTGCTGAAAAGCACCTCTCCACTGATGCAGTGGCAACCGAAAGAACTAGTACTAGCTTGAGAAGGCGATACACCAAAGGAAAACCCAGATGCTTGTTTGTACTGACCATCAACTTAGCAAGTTCATAAATAGTGTCCAAGTTGACAAATCTTTCATCAGCTCGCACATTGTCAATATATAAATTAAGCTCACGATCAAGATCCTTTAGTTGTGTTGAATCAAAATCATCAATATATAAATCCATTAAACTCTTCAATTTGATTTAATTAATGTTTGATGTGGTGTCATTTCCATCTTTTCTTGTTGTTGCAATGTCTGGGTCTTCAGGATTATTCTCATTATCACCGGATGGGGATAATTTCCTTTTAAGAAATCCTTTCAAAGTAGGCTAATTGACTGTACAATTACTAAATTAGTTACATAATTAAAAATACTAAAGCAAATAGGAATATGATGTATGCGTACATTGTTAATAGAATACTAGTAGAATAGTATATGGATACCTGACATCTTGCTGTAATGAAACAACTTCAGATCAGAGATTCAGAGATGTCGGACAGCAGCAGAGCTTGAGAATTGAGATCGGAGATTCACAGAACGAGCGGGGGACGACCAGTACTAGGGCGGGGCGACGTCGACGACGACGGGCGACGCGTCCACACAAAACTCAGGAGTCACGAAACTGAAAGGGCGGCCGTGCACCGGATCGCTGGAACGTATGCAGCCTGGCGTTGGCCTTCTCCAATCTCCACACTAATTCACATAATCACGTATGTGGCCTTGATGGGCTATCGTGGACTGTTGTTTAATGGGCTGAGTAAACGGGCTACAATACTGGAGTACATGTCTACGTGTTGGAGACTAAATATTGAAGACTGATGCTGCCGCTGCCCGCGGGCCACTGGGATCTCGCTAAAATTATGGTGGGGTCGTACACAGCAAAAAATCGCTCGCTATCCGTATTACGGCTGAGTCTTCGGTGTCGTCCGACCCCGGTGGCTTAACGTGGCTTCGCCACTGCCACTGGGAGCCGGTGCAGTGGGGGTCCCTCTCTCTCCTCCTCGCGTCGTCACACATGTACACACACAGCCATACAGACACAGCATCGCTCCATTCAGCAGGTCGGGGCTCGGCCGTAGCTGCAGCACCTGCACGACACTAGCACGGCATGGGGACGAGAGGTCGAGACAGACCACGCACCAGCACGTTCTCGATCGGTGCATGTAATGGCTCGCGGAGAACGTAATGTTGCATTGCATGTACTTGGATCGACGATGCAATGCCTTCGGCCAGCCAGCCCTCCATCCGATCTCCACCGAGACGCACGCGATTGACCAAACACTTTTGTTGTTTCCTCGTCAGAACCACGTACTGGGGCTAGTCACTAGTGCGTGCTTTGCAACAAGTATAAAGGCTCCAACTACACCAGAGACCCGTCGGCACGTGCCTGTCCAGCTTGTACTCGCGCGCCTGCCTCGGCACATCGAGCCCGGCACCCCACGAACGTGCCAATCAATGGCCCGATCGGCGCACGCTCGTGGTCCTGCTCCAGCTCCAGCTCCAGCTCCAGCGTTGCCGCCACTCGCCAATCTCCATCCACAGTGTGAGTCACTCACCTGCCAACCCCCCCAAAGCTGCCCCCGCCACATGGTTGGCCGGCCGCCCACGGCCACGGCCACGGCCCGCGCCCGAGGCGGCGAGCGAGGCCGACCTCTCTTCATCACCCGCGCGCGTCCTATAGCTGGCGGCGTGTGCGCGAGAAAAGGGACAGCTTGTATGTGCGCGCGGGGGGGTGTCAGGTGTGCGCTCGCGTCGGAAACGGAGGCGTCGCGTCGTGGTCGTGGGTTTCGGAAAGCAGGACACGACGGCGACGGCTGCTTCGTTCGTTTCGTTTCGTTCGCTCCAAGGTCAAGGTGACCATCACCATTCACTCACCAGCTCCTCCGGAGCTAGGGCTACTGTACACCGGTGGCGGCTACTGGTGCTGGTAGCCATCGCCACCAGCTAAGCTATCTAGACCGAGCCCGACTACAGCTGCGCCAGCGGCGCGAGACAGCAGCGCCTCTCTGATGGTGTCTGTCTGATCCCCTGTTGCTTTGCAAAGTTTTGGCCGCGTAAAGTAAAAGCCTGACGCTCCCTCCGATCAATCATGGACGGCCCTAGTAGTTGGCTCTACTGCACTGCCTCGTGGCTTTATCCTACCAGGAGTGGAAAAGCAAAGCAGGGATAAAAATACAGACATCTTGATGGTGGAGTGGATCGCCTGATGTGATGTGATATATAAGACCAGCTTTCCCAGGATGCAGGTAGAATGCGGGTACGAGGGACATGGATCCTGCATCTACTACAGCTCAAGCAAACAAGAGATGCAACAGTACAGATTTCCTCACGACATCTTCAACTGACGCTAACTTCAGTTCATCAGTTGGCATACAGAATTTAGGGTAACCCTAACGAGACACCAGCAAGATATAGGACTGCGCTAGGTATGCAGTTATGTTCACTTATCAGCCATAGTATACGTTTTTTCTTTTAGAACAAAACAGCCAAATATAAGCCAAGTATACTAATTTTCTTTCAGAACAAAACAACCAAAACCAACACAAGTCAGCTGATACATTAACCATCTGTCCAATACTAGGCTCTAAAATAAATCAGACGAACATTGAGAAATGAGAACAGTGGCTCAAGCAGTGCAGAGCATCGACTTTTGCAGTAGTAACGCAGCATCGAGCTTTTTAGCATGGTCTACAGGGAATGAGCAGATTTCCCCAATTTAACTAGACAGTAGTAGATCAAGACGGGCAATTCAATTTTTCTCCCAAGCAATGGCAATGTATATTCCAGTGTAGAAGCAACAGTACTGTGTAATTACAAGAACGGGAACAGCATCTACAGCCCTGACATACCCACATTGCCAATAATCTAAATTTGCTGGTTTTGCTTAATGCTAGCTACTCCTAATGGCAAAACTGGCTGTACTTACCACCCAGCCTCAGGTGCTTATTGAGCTTATCAAATTCACATCAATTTGCATGTACACCCGCCTGCTTGCCATCTAACTCGCCAGTAATTATGCTCCACTGCTTCCTGTCACCCCGCGAATTGTTATGGTAAACCACCGGTCTTGCCATCTGCTCAACCACCGTTAATCTCTTCAGATAAGATGATAGAGCTAAATCTGCAAAGTTTATCTATATACGCTCATTACCATTCGTTAATTTGGCAATTCCATTTCCTTGAAACTCTGAACTCAGCAAGGTCAATCGACAAACCACGCATCATCGAATCAAATCACATCAGAGCAGCATCTCCTCACTGAATTGTCCTTGTGAGTTTGCACTTGGAGATAAAGAGGGTGTCAGTGTAGTTGAGGCGGCACAGCTTGAGCAGCTCCGATGCTTTCTGCTTCAGCTCCGGTGCACAACCACTCTGGATGACAAGTAGAAGCTTCGCGGCCAGCCCAGCCTCCACGGCAGCAGGTGCGCACTCTTCAGGAGCCATCCGACATACCGTCCACAGCAACGATAGCGCCCGTCGCGTGCAGGCCTCTGAAACTCTCATCAGCAAGCGCACAGCATTGGGTATCGTCCGCGGACAATCCTTAAGAGCCGCCCTCCCCTCTGGTACCGCAGACAGGGAATCCAGGATGTCCAAGGCCGGCTCAACACACTCCGTGGCTAGCTCCGGCAACAATTCCACCAGCTGTGGCACCGCACCAATGCTGACAATCAAACTCCTCGCTGGCCTGTGCACCGCACAGATCGAATTCAGCAGCTCAAGCCCCGCGACCACACCCTCAGGATGCCGCTTGTCCCGGATGAGGCGCATGACACCAACCAGGAGGCTCAGGCTCGCCACCGTCTCCGGCCGGAAACCCCTCTCATCCATGAGGATGTGGATGAGGCGGACACAGTTGATCTTGGTGTCCGCCGCGCCCTCGTTGAGCATGTCGACCACGAGCGACACCTTCGCCGGCTGCATGAGGGCCGCCTTCGCGTCAGCGTCAAGCGGCACCCCGCTAACAAGAATGGCGACCGCCTCGGTCCCCACGGCGTGGGACGTGAAGGGGCCGAGCAGCGACGTCAACAGGGCCACGCCGCCGGCCTCGGCGATGGCCTTGGTGACAGATTGGTGGGTGGTGGCGAGGGTGCGCAGCTCCCGCAGCGCCGCGACGCGGGCCTGGCCCTTGAGGGGCTGCCGCCTGGGCACCGCCGTGCCGCGGAGGCTGTGAACGAGGTCGGCGGCGCGGCCGTGGAAGTCCGCCGAGCGCTTCTTGAACCGCGTGTACCGGCGGGAGAACCAGGCGGCGATGAGCTGTCGGAGAGTGGCGTTGGGGGTGAGGGCGTCGTCCCAGAGCTCCTGCATCGTGGTGGGGCAGGTCCGGTGGCCCAGGGCGAGCCACCGCGAGATGTTGGGCCGCTCGTACGTCTGCCCCGTGCAGAGCGTCACCGGATCCACCATGGGCTCGAGGGAGATCGGGCAGATGAAGACCGCCGGCACCGCCTCGTCGCCGCCGCCGTCCCCGGCCGCGTCCAGCTCGTCCATCATCTTGCGCAGCTCCACAGGCTGCTTCCCGGCGTCCCCCGCAGCCGCATCCACGGGCTCAAGCGCGCCCCCGAGGATGCCATCCTTGAGCGCCGTGTCGATGTCGAGCACCTGCCCGCCGTAGGGCAGCTTCTGGTACTGCGACATTGTGGCGGCGCAGCGACAACTCCCCGCCCGTGCACTCCTCCACCACGACGACGACGGACGGCGAGGCCCTTTTAGAAGCGCGCAGGCCTCGGAGGCGCCGGAATGATGGGGTGAATCATGGGGTGACTTATCGCCATCATCATCTCAATCCTCCTTTCTTCCACTCTTTCTTGACCAGTTGCTTTTCTTGGAATTGCGGGTTACTCCGCAACAGCAGCTAGTAGGATAGAGTCAAAAGGCGGACGAGCGAACAGGAAGGCGGAGCGGAGAGCTTTCGGGTTTTGGATTGGGAGTGGATTGCGGCGACTGATGCAGCACAGAGATAAGTATGGGGGAAGATCTGATGGGGGTAGGGGAAGGGGACGACGGGCGGGCGGGGGGAATGGGGCAGACGGGGAGTGGGAAACTGGGGGAGAATTTGATATCTAGTCCAAGCTATAGTGGGTGGACTGGAGAAGAAGAAGAGAGAGAGAGAGGAGAGAGAGAGAGAGAATATCCAGATGAAAGTATTATTTGTGTTTTTTTATTTGTTTTGTGTGTTTGAGGGCAGGGGCTGGGGTGAGGAGAGTGGGGGATTGGATGGAAATGTTGGGACCAGCCCCTTTGCGCACTCACTGACACTTCCCGTGTGGGGTGGGCCTCCCTGCACACCCTCTGTCCTCCCACTGGGTTTTTTTGCTTTTTCTTTTGGGGCAGTATTCTTTTTCCTCTAAACACAAAATTTTCCTTCATTTTTGCTCAGGCTACTGACCAAGAAAGCCAGAGTATGGAGCACAAGATGTAACTAGACGTGCCAGATCAGTAGTGGTAGAATCTTGCATAAAATGGCGGCATGTATATTTGTGTGGTGGCCTTCTTTAGCCTGATGTGACGTCTCCTTCCGTGGTTGCATTCCGAAGAAATGGGTCTGGCGTTTTTACCCTTTTTTTCTCGATTCAGTGCTTGTTCTTTTTTTCTTAAGGGCGGACGAAGGTGAAGGAGGACGAGACGACGAAAGCAAGACCAGACGATCAGAAGAGCGTGCGTACTGTGTACGACGGCGTGGCGCGCGCAGCGCAAGTCCTCTCGGCACGCGGGCAGCACGTGCGTGCAGTGCAGTGGCTGATATCACCGGTCACCGTGACCGCATTGGCAGAGGTACGGCTGAACCCCCTCGTGGCCCGCGACCACCACGTTCGGTACGCTACGGTTACGTACATCGGACAGGGCGAGCTCAGTCTGTTGCCCATTTTGCCCTTCTGTTAGACGGACTGCAGTACGAGTAGTACTGACTTGTTATGCCAAGTGCCCACCATAGAATCACTGATGAGAAATGCTGAGTGATTTCAAACCTACAGTAACAACCACCCTCTTCCTATGCACGAGCGTCAAGCAGAATTTGACAGGCCTGGCTCTGCCGATTCGCCCTATCTCGCTTTCAATGGTTTCTATTTCTACCGCGCTTGGTCTCTGACAGTCAGCGTTAGCCTGACGGCAGCCCAAAGAGGAGAGCCTGCCCGGCATCCCCCCCAACTGTTTGAAACGCCGAGAGGAGAGAAAAGATGGCGAGACACCACACGTGCAGCGGCGCCAGGTTGGAGGAGCGAGCCTCTCTTTTAATCAAGTGGATCCGGTACGACCATGACCGTGACCGAAGCAAAGATTTAGCAGTACTCCTCCGTATCGTTTATCAGACGAGAAAAAAAATAAAAAGGCGCCCGAAAACATAAAGGCAAAAGTAGGGGGAGGGGGACGCTACAGTGCAGCAAAGCCAAGCTGAACGTGCATGCCCAAGGCTCCGCTCCATCCGAAGCTTTCAAATGCGTTGCTCTCCTTCCTCTCTCTCTCTCTCTCTCTCTCCGTCCCGGGTCCTGGCAGTGGCACGCAGCAGGAATTTAAACCTGGCCGGTGGACGGTGGTGGTCTCAACGCCATCGAGCCGTAGAGAGTAGTATACGTACGGAGTACGTACGTAGTACACGCGCAAGCGTGCGGGTGCCGCAAGTCAAACGCCCCGGCACGAGACGATCGATTTTGATCCAACGGACGAGGGGGCGGGCGGGCGTTCGCCGCATTAAAACGCGCGTGGGCTTGCCGCTTGCGAGTGGTGGACGCCACGGAAGACGGAGTAGACGCGTCGGCTTCCCGCACTGGTCAAATCCGTCGGATCCAGCGCGACGCGTGCTCGCGCCCACTTCACTGATGCCGCACAGCACAGAGATGTGTACTGTACTGTACTGTACTGTACCGGCCGCTGTTTGTTGCTTGCGTGCTCCGCCCGGCTCGCGTCGCGCACGACTCGGTTGCTCCGTTCCTGCCGGACACCGAGGCCCCAGATTCACTGTGGCCCGGCACGTCCGTCCGTGCGGCCGGCACTGTTGTGTGCGCACCGCTGCCGGCGCTGGCGGGGAGGAGGGCAGGGCAGGGCGGCACGACAGCGGTGGCGGCCTGGCGGGCGCGGCGGACACACACACAGTGCGCGACAGCGCGTGCCCGGCCTTGACTTATATTTATTTACCCAACAACAGCGTGCGGTGACGTTTCGTAGTACGTCCGTCCGTGCTCCCGGTCCAGGCGAGCTGATAAGCCGGGCTCTCGCTCAGGGTGACGGTCGCCGATCATGGGCGCCACGTTCCTGCGGTCCTGCCGGCGGAAACACGAATAAGGATCGGGCGTTCAGCACGGCAGCAGTTCCTGCTTTTGGTGTGTCGTCGTGGGGCAGCCGAGCATGGCAATGCCAAAGCTGCCGTGCCGGCCGGTGGCCGGTGCACCCCCAGCGACACCGACAGGTGAGAGTTGGGAATACGTTTCAGGTCAGGTTGAACTCTCGCTGGACTGTTCGCCTAGTGCTACTGCTTACTGGCTGCGGAGGCATGGATGCGATGCGCAAGACCCAAACCTAACCGTAACACAACCCAATTTTGACCCCGGCCAGCAGTCTAATCTGCATTTGTTTGGAGATTCTTTTTCAGGTTTTCGGCATCCACAACCCGCGTGCGTGTGTCTTGTACGAACGACTGGACCTACACGGTCCTTGAGGCCCTGCCACGATTTCGATTAAAAATACTGTAAACAAAACACCAAAGCCTGCGACCGCGCTGCTAAACCGGTCTGCTCCCCAGAGGCAGAAAGCAAGGCCCTCAAAAAAATAGGGCTCAAATGACAGGGCCAGCAGGCATAAACAAAAGCGAGCAGGGTGCCCCCGGCGTCCGCGCGAGCAGCAATAAGTTAAGCGCACGGATGATCATCACGATGCCGCTCCGGGCGGGCAGATGCTACTGTAATCCAGAGCGCCAAGCCCGGCTCGAGACGGCGCTTTATTGATCAGTCAGCTACTACCACTTTAGTCAATTAATTAATCACTCAGTCAGCTGAGCGTGATTAAAGAAGGCGTCCTAAATCCGGATCGGCGACAGCAGCGAGCGGCGATGGGGGCTCACGAGACCCAGACGACCTGGGACTGAGATCGGCGCGGCGAGGGTAGAGCCGTAGAGGAGAGGCCGCGCACCGGCACCGCATGCACGGGGGGCAGCGTGCTTGCCCGGTGTCTGACCGGTCAATGTGGTCCAGAGCGGGGGGGTGTCCCAGCCCCAGCGCCATGCCAATGTGCCGCCGATGCCAACGCCATCCATCCCATCCACGGGCTGGGCCTGGGCGCGCGCGCGCGGGGGGGCCAACCGGCAGCCAGAAGCAGGGATCGAGGAGGAGGGCATTTCTTGATGCTGCCAACCACCTTTGCGCGGGGCGGCTCCCTTTGACCGTGACCTCACCAGCGGGCCGGCACTCGGTCGCTTCGCTTTCTGGGACGGCCTGTCCGGTTCCTCGGTCCGCCTGCCCTCTGGACTGGCGTTGCCGCCTGCAACTGTATCTATCCCGTCCGTCTCTTCTCGCCCACCCTGCCTGCTGCCCCCCCCCCCCCCCCCCCCCCTTTCCTTTCCTTTTGCTTCATCAATGGCTGGCGTGAGCTGAATCATGAGATTATGAGACGGGGTTCTTCCCGTCCGTCTGGGCGTGATAGTAGTAGACGCCACGAGAGGTGGGTGGAGGGGATCGCCAGCCCTGATTGGTTCCTTTGCCGTGCCGGGTAGGAGACTCGTTGCGCTGGGCATGGATCCCACGGTCTTGGGGCTACGCTACACGAAATCCCGACTGGGGCGCTGTGGACCACGGAACAAGACTACAGACGTGTCTAGTGTACCGCACGGTCGCGCGCATCAGCATCAACACCAATGACCGATTGGCGTATCTAGCGAAACACCATACCACTCCGGCGTGATTAAAGACCTAGCCAACCGTCTCCCAAACGAGTACGAGACGGTGAGTAATCATTGCTTCCAACTAATAAAATGGCGATCTGTTTGGTTGAAATTATACAACGTTTTTCTCTTACAACAAATAACATCAATCTTTTTTATCAGCCACATAAAACATGAGAGTAATAACCTTAAATAATCAACTGATTTTGATTACACCGTGTGTACTGTAAAACAGAAACCAGAACTTTATTTTTATTAGAATTCCTTCATCTAAAAACTAGAGGGGAGCTGCAGAAAGACCCGGTTGACTGCTTAGCACTGGAAGTGGAGGCAAACCAAACCCAAATACTTGGAGCCACACATGTACCAGGGGGGCCATTTTTGTCGCTCATCGGTTGGACCTGTCGTCCTAGTGTAGTGCCATCAACTTCAATGTGTACTGAGACAGCACAATGGGGCCGGAATATGCCAATCCAAATGGCCCCCACATAATGACCGCCCGAGTGAGAATGATGGCGCGTCGCTTTGCTGCCCCTGTCATGGTGTACAGTAGCTTGTAGAAATGTCATCGTTGTGTTGTGAACTCCCTCGCCTGCGGAAGAAGATACGGAGTACGTACGGTGTATGAGCCAACCGTAAGAAGTATGGAGTACAGTACTGTAAAATAAGTGCAGGCACGAGAAAAGAGTTATTATTTTTTTTCGTTCTACATAGAAATATAGTTATTTTTTCGTTCTAGAGTTACAATGTGTGTGCCCCAAACAAACTTGTCATTTCTCAAGCCCATGTACGCTAACAATGGCCCGAGCAAGCCTAGGTCCAAGGAGCCCATTTCAAGAAATGTGTACAGAAATTATGGCTGAACAGACTACACAGTCGTATACCTTGTACTACTCAAATAATAGTCCCGAATGATGAGTCTAGTCTAGTGTGGTACAGGATGTATTCCCAGGAGGAGTGGGAACATTTGATCTAGCGACTTCACATCCAGGATTTGATCGGGATGTCAACTTGAGTAGATTTTTCAATCAAATAGTTAAATGCTTGCTGGAAGTGGCTACTTATCTTTCGACTGTTTTTCGGTTGTGCTTCAATCGAATTTTTTTCAACCAATCAGAACACGATTAGACTGGACACCCATCGCGCTAGCGCAGACAACGCACGCGGCACGCCATCCCCGACCACCCTGTTACTGTGTCGATCCCACTTCCTTCCCCAACGCTCCTGCATGTGACTGACGTCATGCATGCAAACTGAACGACATAGGAAGACGAGATAATTTATTTAAATTGTTATAACTTTTAAATGATACATCCATTTCCAATTTTGTTTGCACTAGTATGTTCTTCATGACGAGGCCAACAAAATTAGATCAACTTGCTTAAGTTTTGAAGAATTTTATTTTATTAGCAATTTATGTGTAAACAATATGCTAGCAGACTTATGTAAAAAATATGCTAGGAGACTTATGAAAGGAGTTGCTACTATGTATGTACTAAAATTGCTACTAGAAAAATACTAAAATGTGCCATGATATGCACATCAATTGTTAACATAGAAATACATAAAATATACTAACCCCTAAAGAGAGTAAAAAAAATGAGCTACAACCTGGAGGGGCAAATTATTGAAGTAAAGATTGCATATAAGCTAATTAGGGAAACAAGTTATTATACAACACATTATAAAAAGTTAGGAAACATGACTTACTGTCGACTAAGGGCATTTATTATAAATATGAGGGTAGCAATACAAAACAAGACAAGCTGTGAACAAGAATTGCATAAGCTGCCAACATGATAAGCAAGTTATTATAAACCGATTCTATGAGCTGGGAAACATGACTAGCTAAAAATTGGAGGAACATTTATTGAAATGACAAGAGTAGTGACCTAATTACCCAAAATCACACAAGTTACCCTCTAAGAGGTAAATTATTAGAAAAATTGCATAAGGTGCCTACTTAGAGGGTAAATTATTATATAACTAATATGTAGCATCACGCGAACTTAAAAGGGAAACTAAAAAATAAAACTAAAAATGTTAAAAAAATTGACCAAAAACTGAAAAAGAGAGAGAAAATGATCGGAAATTGAAAATAAAAAACAATGAAAAATAACTCATTAAATTGAAACTTAAAGACACAACAAAAAAGTAAAAAATGAAACTGAAAAAGTATACACAATGAAAAAATACTGAAACTTGAACTAAAAGTGGGAAACAAAAAAATGCAAAGAATACTAAAAAAATAAAAAGAAAAAAAGAAAAGAAATCCAAACAAAGATAAAAAAAAAGAAAAATAAGAGGATCGCTCACTCCCTTGGGGCAGTCCGCACTTGCAAGACAGCAAGAGCCAGGCTGCATTGGTGGTGCGGACGGGCAACCCGCACGGGCCGGATGACGACGACACAGGCCACGTAAAAATCCAGCCCACAAACACAAGCAAATCACAGAAAAAAAGAATCGACGGACGCACCAACAAAAAAAACAGCCGGCTGATCATTAGAAATTCCGATGCTTGCATGCTTATCAGCCTTGTATTCCTGATGATGTCATCTACATCGGCCATGCTCCCAGTTCTTCCAGTACAAGTCTTAACCACCATTTTTTTGAAAATCGCAAGCTCAAAGTCTCGCACGTACGGCCTAACGTTCGTGCCGGTTCTGACGTTCCAAAGTTGTTGAGGACAAGGCCCTAGGCGGTAACGGAGTACCGGATAGTATGTTGTACTGAACACTACGGGACTCGGCCACAATATATGGGCCCAATTGAACTCAGCCCCAAGAGAAACAGGTAAAAACGTGCTAGTCGTATCTCATATTTTTGTTGCACAAGTTTTGAAAACATATTTATATCAATTAGATTGTTAGGCTTCTAATTATATTTTCATGAACTCTAAATAATTTATTTTATCTATCTCTACGAATTTCTAAGAATTTTTAAGGGCTTAGGAACATTTTTGTCATTTTAAAAATCTTACTTGGTTTTTACATGGGGTTTTTTAACTATAAAAAGATGAAACCGCCTCCAAAAACACTTCTAACTAAAGGTAATTTAGAGAGTTATTTAAGTATATATCGAACAACTTTGCTATGTCTTATGTGCACTCTAGAGAGACATTCTTACTCTTCTTCGTTAGTGATAGGATGTTTATATCTTGAGACAATTTAAAAGACTGTTGGAGGGTCTTTTTTTCACCAAAATTATATTCTTATAAGTTAGGAAGTTGTAGAGGAACCCTTGGAGTTGCTCTAAATTGGTTTTGGAGTTTGAAGAGAAAATTATACCACAATAGTTGAACTAGGTAGAAGAGACCTTTTGTGCCCAGTGAGTGGCTAAGACCCTACAAACAAGTCCTCTCCTTAAATTGAAATGTGTGTGGAAATGATTTAGCAAAAATGGTGGGAGGAAAAAGTTTATTTGGACCAAGTTAAGCGCCTGTCTAGGACATTATTTTTTGTTTTTGAAGTCCCTCTCAACGTAGACAAGCACAACAAGTGTAACGCATGTAAATCCTCACACGAGACTAACACAATTCACATTTCACACTAGTCCTCCTACCATTTAATCTCAAATTCTAAATCCTCAAGCACGACAAGTTTTAGGACCCGACCACCAATTTTTCACTAACCAGTGCATTTTTGCTCACAAGATACAACGCCGATCTGTTCTATACTCTCTCCTGCCTCCGATATCTCGGCAACTATGCTCTTCATGGCGAAATCGGTACTGAAGAAGCAATCGTGATGGACGCCGGGCAACCTAACAACCTTGAAGACCTGGCCTTCCACCTCCGACCATTTCTCGACAGCCGCCAGGCTTACCATGTTGATGTCCCCGTCGCCGTCGCCGTACAGCACCTCGGCGTCGCCCTCGAGCCCATCGGTCCCGAACACGAACGTCTCGGGCGTCCTGACACCGAACCCGATGACGCTGGTGGCCGGCACCATCGGCGCCGGCAGCGCCTCCCACATGGACAGCACCCGCGTGCAGTACGGCCGCACTCCTTCCGCGAAGCCGATGGCCTCGAGGAACTCCGACACGTTGCGCGCCGAGTAGGTGGCGGTCCTGGTCACCGCCAGCGGCCGGTCTCCGAACACCAGCGGTGGGCAGGCGCCAGCGCGCTCTGCTGGGTCCGCGCCAGCCGGAGCATCGTCGGCCGCGTGACGTTCGGGAGGCCGTAGTCCATGCCGGCGCTGAGGGCGTACATCCCCTCGGCGAACCCGCCGAGCGCGGGGCCCAGGAGCACGACGTGCTTCACGTAGCGGCGGCGCCAGGCGAGTGGGCGGGACAGGAGGAGCTGGTACGTGAGCGCGCAGCCGAAGCTGTGCGCGACCACGATGGCCGGGCGGCCCTGGTTGAGGCGGCGCCCCGTCTGGATGAGGCGCGCGAGGTCGCGGAAGTAGCGGCCCCCTACCGCGGACGGGTGGCCGGGTGGCGCCACGGCGTAGCGGAAGTCGTACGGCGCGGCGTAGAGGGTCTCGCCGTCGCGGTAGCCCATGCGTTCCAGCTGCCGCACCAGCCTGCCCCACCTGGCAGAGGGATACAAATCGGCCGTGCCCGTGCGTATGCGTCACAGCGTCAGTTCGGTCCTGTCCCACACGCAGCAAGTGGGACCAGCACGGCAGCACCAGGGTGCCGTGCCGGTGAAAACGTGACAGTGTATAGGACGACTGAAAGTGACGCGACTCGACACAGGTGTGGTGTGCGGTAGGTGGGCAGAACGTAGGGAGGGCTCACCTGACGAGGGCGCGCGCGGAGCCGAAGAACGGGGTCCGAGTAGCGACGCCGACGGCGTCGCGGTAATCGTCGGCGCCGGCGTCGTAGACGAGGCTCATCTGGTCGGCGAAGCAGGGGACCTGGCTAGGATCGCGCATCGCCGCGTGGTTTGGCCATAGCGGGAACCAGACCTCGTCCGCGACGCCGGCACAGGCAGGCGCCGGGGGCTCGTACGTCGCCGTCAGCATCACCTCCAGCTGGTTGGAGCCGTAGCCCGGCACAAGCACGACCGGGTGCAGGTTCCCGGTACCGGCGTCGCCGGAGCGGCTCCCGAGCGGCTGGGCCAGGAGCGCCGCCACGACGACGAGCGCACGAGCGAGAACCATGGGTCTGACCCTTGATGGCATCATGTTCTTCTGAGATATTTTTGTCTGCCGCCTGGGCCACGGCCGACAATTATAGAGCTCCGACCCTTTCGATCTACATACTCCTACCTTTCACGGTTTCACCGTGGAACGACGTCGATCGACGACGGAAGCCTGAATAATAACCCTGTTAGATCTTGTCTGCTCTATTTCTCGAATGGTGTGAACGCTGAGATTATACGGGCATCCTGCATCCACGATGGCTGGCTCATGACAGCGGAACGGATGATGGACCAACCAGAGTTAAGATCATAAGCGTTGGCTATTGCTTGGAATTTGGACGTTTTCTGGTAATGGATGGAAGTTGGACACGCGCACATCATGATTGGCAGGATAGGACAAGAGTATGCTGCGTTTGGCACTTTGGATGGGTCCGTGACGGCTTAACACAACTACGTAAGAGACACAAGCACATCTCACTTTCTTTTTCTTCGAAGTAATCAAGTGATGCGTATTGATCTAGATACACGGTGGAGGCGTCTTATCCTTCAGACGTCCATGCACTACGCGCAATTGCTTGGGGGTCACACTGGCACATAACGGCATATTTAATACTGACGCATTGCAAATCGGAATCGGACAGGACGACCTGAACAGAGTAACACGAATTTGTTTTTATTTTATTGAATGCTTATATTTTTCATACAAGGTATGCCCATACTAGGAAGAGTAAAAATTGTGACCAGTGTTTATAATTGTGAAATGTGAATAGGTGACAATCTTGCAATACTAATAGTCTCACCATAAATAAAATCATTAATTTTACCGTCTAATCCATATCCAGACTTTGACAAATCCAAATTTTGAGATAATAAAAGTATTTGATCACATGTATCAGTACTGAAGCCATTTTTTCTTATAACTGAACTAATATTTGCGGATCATACACAAAACACATATAAACTGTACATGTTGCTTGTTCTCTCCAACCTGAAAAATGACCGAAAACACTGATTTTTCGCGGACATGTGCCGAGGCACAAGCTGACCGAAAACACTGATGCAAACACGAACCACAGTACAGCTACAAAGAGGAGCCCCCGGCCAGTAACTGTACAGGAATTAGCAGGACGGAAACTGAATGAAATATCGCATCAGTAACACGAATATTAGGGCCTGTTTGGAACGCAGGAATTTCACAGGAATTGCGCAGGAATTTCATAGGAATCAGTTTATTTTCACAGGAAAAAGTATAGGAACAGGAAAAAATCCTCCGTTCCAAACAGGCCCTTAGTAATAGTAAAAATACTAGTCTTCACTTTATTATTCAGTAAAGCCCCCGACTACCTTGTAGACTGGGCAATTGTTCATCTTTACTGTTACAATTTACAACAGACCACCATCATTAACCTGAATTCACGGAATCTACAATCTATCCACATCCTCAAAGACGCAACACCTTTCAGCAGCCTTGCAGGTCTCTCCACTTGAGGTACACCAGCCCTGCGTGGTAGTGTGTGTAGGCTCCGGCAACAACCAATACGTGGAACAGCTGGTGGCTGTGCCCAGCGATATCAAACTTCCCAGGCATCCAGCGCTCAGGTACCCGGGTCGCATATACCAGTGCTCCAAGCCCGTAGAAGAGCCCCATCAGAATTTCATATCCGGTTGTGTGCAATGCCTCCGGTTGATGCCAGAAGAGGACCAGCTTATGAAGAACAGGTATCACACCGGATGCACCCATGCCAAAGAAGAGGCATGCTCTGATGGTTCTGAACTCAGGGTTCTGGAAGACCGGAAGTAGAGAGAACGCGATAGTTGCCACTCCTAGGATGGTTATGAAACTGAGGTACATGTTGCAAAAGAAGGGGTAGCACATGAAAGAATAGTATACTGGTGGGTAGAAGGATGTGGCTATTAGAGCTGCAATGCCTGCGTAATCAAGCCGAAGCATAATGTACGCTAGGCGGCGAGAATGGCAGGAGAGAAGGTGGCAAGTGCTGCTGGCCAGAAGGCAGAACATGGCTCCTCCCAAGAAGGCATAGAATGGCCACCGCGCAATTGGTCTGATCAGTTGCGGCGCAATCAGGTTTGCTATATCCTCCTTCATGCTTTGCTGCACAAAATGAAAACAAGAAACGTTGTTGTCTCTAGTTCTGAACACACAAGTTGTGAGCCACTTTCAAAAGCAATGCATCGCTTAATCTGACCAGAACAGATGACCAAATTACCAGCCTTTGCTAGAGAACCCCACTGAAAGGTAAATATATTTTTATCAATGCTATCTTAAATAAATTCAGCACAAAAAGGCCAAATAGCTTTACTTAACCTACAATGCTAGTAATTACACTTTCACTAATTTGGGTGAGTACTACGTAAACTAATGTTATTTTCTTTTAACGAGACTTAACCTGCAAGGCTACAATGCTAGTAATTACACTGCCGTTAATTTGGGTGAGAAGTATGTAAACTAATGTTCTTTTCTTTAACGAGCACAACAAGTCAGTGCAAGTTTCTATTGATATATATGTTCTTAGAACCTGTTTGGGACTGCTCCGCTCCACATTTTTCAGCTCTGCTCCACTTTTTTAGCCAAACGGTTTCAGCTCCACACACACAGCTCCAGAAAGAAAGGTGGAGTTGTGAGAGCACCTAAAGAGGTGCTCCACAAAAACCTGGAGTTCGTGGAGCTGCTCTACAGTGGAGTTTGTGGAGCAGTCCCAAACAGGCCCTTAATATAAATATAAATCTCATAAATCGGCAACTGCCTGAATGCAACTGCTTTTCCAGTAATCACTGGTTTTCAGATTTTTATTGATATAAACCTCTTGAAGTGAAATCTTGGTCACCTCAGAGAAGTTAACCTCCCTGACCTTAATGCAAAGCAGTAATACTCTTATAGCAAAAGTAAAAGAATGTAATCAAGTAATTCAGCGATTTATAGAGTACTTACAAGAACAGACAAACTTGTTTCATTGGGATGGGTAAATCTTTGTGGCAAACAACTTGCGAGTAACTCCAAGAGATGCCAACGGGACAGAGATGGAAGAACCTCCATAGAATTCCAAGAGGTCTTCAGCTCATCCTTCAGCTTTTGTAAATCAGAAAGGTGAGGTAACGACGGAAGACATAACAAAAGCTCCGCCTGAATCTTATGAATATCAGCCTTTCTCAGCACATCCGGCAAATGCTGCAAGCTCTGGATATCTACTACATTTGGGACTTGTGTTGCTGTGTATATGGTCAGAGCGAGAAAGATGAAAAATCCAATAAGATGCCTGAAATGTACATAGACAAAGCCTTTATAGTAAGTAAAAAGATAGATACTGTAGGTTTTAGAGGAACTATGGCAGGCTTAATGCCGACCTGAACAGTTTATTGATGACATACAAGTCCAAGCATGGGAGATTGTGAAAAAAAAAACACCACATCATGTAACTATTAGACAAAATAACATATTACAAGTTGCCATACATAATTTTCAGAAATCATACTCCTCTGATTTTTGTACTGCGCTTTCCCATCATTGTTAGGAACACTCCATGTGTCACAAGGGCTAGAAACTCCAGTTCCGTCGAGATCCTGGAATTTTTCCCGGGGCAAACAATCCATGTGCGTGCCATTTAAAGTAGCCATTTAGTTCTTCATAGGGAGTGTTCCATCCCTGGGTTTGCTCCCCTACTTGCAAATTAGATCTACAGTAAAGGAAAGGGGTGGCCCTCTCGGTCGTTCAGCAATGCACCAACTAATTTCAAAAAAATGCAAACCCCCCACCGAAGGAAGGCTCTTTAATTAGCTGGCGGTCCAGTCCTTTTCCATGAGATTTTAGGCAAGGACCACGCTACCAATTCAAACTTTGAATACTAGCAGAGGTCGACGAATTCTAAGCTTTGTTGAGCCATCACATACATGAAGGGGACAAAATCAGGTAAATGAATGCAACTACAAAATTTTAGATATTTCGGCAATCCATAATGAATTCTAATCTAAATTCTGAAACCTATAAGCAAGCATTAAGCACAAGCAGGAAACAAACGCCCAGAAATCTCATGTAGTTCCAAACATCTCGAATCATTGCAATCTGTAACAAGTTCCTACCGTCCCGAGGCAGCTAACATGACTCAATTGGACCAAACAAACGACAATAGAACGGTTAATTAAAATTAAGGGGGGAGGGCAGGAGAGAGAGAGAGAGAGAGAGAGAGAGAGGAGAGAGAGAGAGAGAGAGAGGGTTTACGTACGTCCAGACGTTGAGGGTCTCGTTGTGGATGGAGAAGGCGGAGAGCAGCACCTGCGGGAGCGGCCACTCGCAGCGGTAGTGGCGGTGGATGTACTCGTTGTCCCGGAGGTAGGCCGGCAGCGCCCGGTACTCCACCAGCCCGTAGCGCTTCCTCCTCCTCATCCCCTGCTTCCCCTCGTCCTCCCACTCCGCCTCCACCATCCTCTCCGCCTCCTCCTCCGCCGTCGCGGCCATCGATCGCCGTGAGCCGGGGCGAGGCGAGGCGAGCGAGCCGGGAGCCCGGGACGGGCAAGGGGGTATGCGGCTTCCTCGGTCGAATATTCGCCGGGGGTGCGCACGCACACGAAGAGCCGAGGACGCGCCGGTGGTCCGGGTTTGCTGCTGCTGGGTTTGCGTCGGCCCGTGGGTCTCGGCGAGGGGGCCGGCCACGCCTCCGGGGTATATGACCCGTTCTCACGGATTTTTTTTTTTGGACGAAGGAAGCCGCGCGAGCGCGAGCGCTTTTGGCGGCGCGCCAGAGCGCTTGTGCTCGCTGAGTCGCTGTTTCGGTAGTGGGTCTCGAGCTCTCGGCGAGGGGCCTGGCCGCAGGCGAGCACGGGTGCCTCTCCCTCGGTCCCTCCCGCCAAGCATGGGCGTGTCGTCCCACACTCCGACGCGTGCGCTGTGCGGTCGGTATGCCAGGTGGGGCTGCACGCTCCCACGGATATGACGTGCCGAGCTGGCGTGTTGTTTGTTGGGGGAAAAGACGGAGGCTGTGTTTAGATCTCAACTTTTTCGTAACTTTCCATCACATCCCAAACACATTCCTATCATATCGAATTTCTATTCTCCATCATATCAAAATACTGACACATATATAAAGTACTAAATATAAATAAAATAAAAAACTAATTGCACAGTTTTGTTATACTTTACGAGACGAATATTTTAAACCTAAACAATCAATGTTTGGACAATTATTACCAAATGCTCCCTCTGTCCCTAAATAAGTGACGTTTTGGATTTTCGTGCCACAAATTTGACTCGATTTGTATAAAATACGTGCAACATTTATATCTCCAAATAAATTTATTAAAAAACTAGACTTAAAGACCTTTCCGATGATACTAATTACTTAACATAAATATTTATATATTTTAATATATAATTGCTAGTAGTTGTTTCTCGAGAAGCGAAAACGTCATTTATTTTGGGACAGAGGGAGTAAAAATAAAATTACTATAGTGTAACATGACAAGTGTTACAAGATTTATTTCACTCCATTTTTATGATCTAAACACAGCCGGAAGCGTGCGGGGATCCCAAATCCCCAAGCCGTCGCACGCAAAAGACGTGTGATCGGGTAGCGTGTCATGACTTGCTTTCTTCCTTCGACCGTACCGGACGGAGATCCAAACCAACAAGACGATTTTGACGGTACCTGTACAGAAAAAATATATTGTTTATGACCGTACGCAGGAACCGAGGCTGGCGCCTGGCGGCATTCCAGTCCAGACCGCAGTTATAGCACAGAGATATTTGTTCACGAGAGATAGTAGATCTGGGCCATTGTTGGGCTAAAGTTTGTTGGCCCAAAGTGAAGCTGGATTTGGAAGAAGTGAGGATCGTGAATTACAGGCTCGCGTCGCTTGTGTGTCACCGCTAACGGCCTATCTAAATTCTAGGCCCAACGGCCCAAAGTTCTGTCTCGATGCCTCCCGTTTCACCATTTGGTAACCAGTTGCAGCAGCATCATTATTATTCATAATAAACAAACGGACTGAGTAAAAAGGTTGACATCAGCAGGTAGTGGTGCATGACACAGAAGCAGCAAGGGCAATAGTATTTCTTGTCGATGTGGTCGTGGGCGTGGCCACCAACAGCTTTTGCCACTTTCGGCTTTGTGCTGCTGCTGCATGCATGTGGTGCCCTTCTTTTCCCACAACAAAGTATCTCGATTCAGGCGGCAGAATGAAGCAACCAGACCGAACCAAATTCAAATACCATTCATGCCTTGACGCCACACTCGTATGATCGTACATGTTCCCCCTTCCCCGTATCCACAATTCCTGAAAGATCCAAGATATGGTGTACCTGTCGCATAGTATTATGTTCCATTTCCACACTGTGCGCCAGGACAAACATGTACTACTCCCTCTGTCCCAAATTATAAGACGTTCCAAGAATTTTGAAGAGTCAAAACATATTAAGTTTGATCAATGATTATAGAGAAAACTATAAAGATTTATGATATTAAATAGACATGTTATGAAAATATAAGTGATAATGAATCGAATAATACTTAGTTGACATCATAAATGTTATTATATTGACATATACTTTTGGTTAAAGTTGAGATAGTTTGATTTTCCAAGCTTATAATTTGGGACGGAGGGAGTACGTAGTATCTTCTCTTTTTTTCTTCTTCTTCTTGGAAAATTCTGTGCTATATATACTAATATACGTATCTGGCATATTTTGCAACCAACTACAGCTGATGAGCCATTGGATGGAGATTGTATCTCGCCAGTTACACGAGTCTTCTCGAGAGTTGGAATCTAGTGGATTCCAGTGGAGTTGATGCATCGCGCTTTCACCTCAGATTCTCATTCTCCCAACAAGTCCCAAGAACATCGCTGAGCTTCTCTTGGATTCATTCAGCTTTCTTCCGTGATTATCCACACAGACAGTGCAGCGATGAGGACACAACGCATGCATGCCAAATTCTGACTTACGTGGCAAGTTCCATAGCCTAGCAAAGGCGCAAAGCATAGAGCTAAATTATACGACGATATCTGCATGGAGCTGGGCTAGTTAACTCCAGTCGTGTTGTTTACTCGGATCGATATTCCGTTTTATCTGACCTTATAATGTGAGGCCATGTTTAATTCCAACTAAAATCTAAAATCCAAATATTTTGGTAGGGTTTTTAGTTCATACCAAAATTTATCTTCCAATGATGGAGATTGTGAGGATGATACACAAACGAATACAAAGATTCTCTTATTTTGGCATCTTGAGTCTAAAATGTAAAATGAGAAATGAATCACTTTTTACTAAATATTTTGGTTGGTGTTTAGTTTCATTTTACAAAATGAAGAGTCAAAACCCAAAATATTTTAAATTCTATGGGAAACTAAACACCCCTGAGATTACTTAGCCCTAGAACCAGTGAAAAGACATTTTAAGTTGACAAACCGCCATATATTTTGGTGTGGGTCCTTGCTGAGACAATAAACTTATTATGAGAGAGTCCTGTATCTTTCAGCCTGACTGATCTAGCACGATGGAAAGAAATAATGGGAAATAAAGCATAAATTCAATTCTCAGTCAGCTTTCACTAACCAACCGACTAAAGTTCCTAAACATTCCAGAGAAATAGTAATCGGCTTGACTCTCATAAATGAAGCCTCAGTCTTCACTCTTCAGAGTCGCGGGACTTATTGGATGTTGATTCAGCTAGCCAACAACGCAGCATGTCATGTTTCTCTGGAATCCTTCAAATCATTACACGTCTGATCTGCTAGATGGCCTTGGCTAAACAACTTCCAATGAGCCAGACTTCAAACAGTTCTTCCAAAACTTTGTGAACAAAACTTGTTTCATATTTCAATACTAACCGGTCCAAATGCAGCCCGGACACTTTTTTAGGTTGGTGACAGGATAAATTTCTCTAACCTCTACACCTTCTATTTCTAATCGAACATTTTTTTAGCCTCCACATCAATCCTCGTATTAATTGTGCTAGAAGAAAAAGAGAAGACGTATATATTACCAAAAGACACACAAACAAACGAGGTGATGCAAGGTGAATTTGGGTGCATTTATATTCAGGGCTTACCAAAGTTATATGATGCTCGAGCAATTTAAAATAATAATACATGCCTTCATGACTCTTCCTAGCTTCATTTGAGATTGTGATTTGGCGGCGAAGACTTTTATAGAGTACTGTCGTCAAGATGAAAGTATATGCCGATGGATGCCTCCATCTCAAGGGAGTGCGGGCCGATTCGGAGATGAAGAGGGTGGCATCAATGCCTTCGGTGACCTCTATTGCTAATGCTATATTTGCTGGGAGTAATTCGGTTGCGAGATCATATTTGCTAATATATTTTTTTTGATAAAGGATATTCAATATCCGGTTTCTATATTCGGAGATGTACACAGCCAACAAATAGAAAAAGAGGTAAAAAAACAAAAGAGAGAAAAGTCATAGTTTTATAAATAGACCAGGACAATTACAACAAAACGATAAATGTTTCTACCCTCTATTTGATCGACGAGAGGGCGACCGTCACACGTCTCGTTCAGTTACGTCAGGCCAGTTTCACAAGAGCGTTGCTTCAGGATTCACCTCCACGAGGCTCCGCAACCTCTGATTATGACGATCTTGGCCCGTTTATTGAAAATGTTTCCAATGCAATATTGTCTGGCACTAGATTTGTCAGTAGTTTTTTATTTTATTTATAGAGAACGGCATGTTCGACTGATCATTTCTGCGGCTGATAAGTCAAACGAAACAAGACGGAAGAGAATGTCTAGTAGTACGTTAATAGAGAGCCATAACAGGAACTTCAAATATATACCTCTTAGTCTCATGTCAAATTTCCCCTTCAACTAATCAACGGGAGCAAGCCGCCCACGCGAACCAAAGCATGCAGACTTGAACAAGGGTGTGGAAATGGGGGGTGTACTGAAAGGCGGCAAGATCGTATAAAACAGGCGTCCAAGTGAACTTGGTCATAGACTCATAGACCATATCCGATTCCACACATGAGAAACTGTCTGTCTGTCTATCGACGTGCCATTTTCTGGACCAACCCTGGAAACAATACACTGCAGCTACAACGAACCAACACAGCTGAATAATGCCTGAACAGGGACGGAACGTACTACTAATTTCATCCATGCAAGTTTCCCACAGCTCCCACAACTTGGCTGGAATTAAGGTTCCATCAGGTGACTCGACTGCTACTTGAGGATCCGAAAGCAACTGTGACTTCAAGTATTCAGAACACGCATCAGCACCGGTCCACTCCCGCCGGCCGTATCCTCCGCTGGTGCCGTCCTCGTCGATCCTCAAGGCCGGCCGGCAGCACCGCAGCAAAGGATCCAAATAAAACAAAGCACGGAGCAAGTGCCCCGTCGCATATGTCCGCAGCATGTCATGCCCTAGTGCCCGGAATACGGAGATCCCACTAGCCGTCTGCCCGTCTCCACTCCACTCCACTCGGGCCCCGCCTCTCCGTCCTTCCTCGTGGCATCCACCATCTATCGCGGTCGTTGCGTCCGAGGAAATGCATGCGGCCGGAAGAATCTTTCCGGCGCAGTTGCATTGCAGCGTGGCACGGCACCGGCAGCCCGTCGTCCCGGTGACGGTAAGCGCGCGATTCCCCGAGAACTTGGTGCTCCTGCCGCTGCTGCCTAGCTTAGGCAGCGAGATCGCCGATAAGTTCGGGGGTGAACGTGGGTGGATTCCAGGGATCGGCGTGTGCATGCTCTCAGCTCGCCTGTGCAGACGATCCGAGCTTGTAATCTTTGAGGACAATGAGAGGCTGCTTTGAGAGGATATGCATGCATCATCGGATCGGGGTCCGGCCTACTAGTCTACTGCCATTGCCAACTCGCACAAGTTGAAGTTGTGACGGAACAAACACCGCCAAACGGTGAAGCAGCGGCGTCGCTGCCAGAATAATGAGTTTTCGTGACACTGCGTGAATGTCGTCAGTACCCAGTGGGAAATGGTGGGGATGATATCAGTATCAGAGGTGGGGGACAGGTTCCAACTTCCAAGGGCTGTGGAAGCGAAGTCACCTCCGGATAGAGAAAGAATCCCTATATAGTTCATCATCAGCATACCTTTAATTAGCATCATCAGACGCAGTGCTGGCTGCCAATGCTTCCACCGGGAAAAAAAAAACGGTTTGATGACGATTACCACAGATTCAGCTTTATGTTTATCAAGTTCCTACTGGATGGATGCAGCAGAGATACTATGGCGAAGCTACTCACCAACATTTGTACGACGGTTTGGGTGGAAAATGTCGCAAATGCATATAGCTAGCGAGCATGGCAATTGATGCTTCATGTTTGAGTCACTCGTACTCGTAGAGCAGAACCAGCCAAAAAAGGATTCATACTGTAGTGTAGGGGAGCGTTGGAGTAAAATTTACCGCCGGCAGTATCATCTACGTCCTGAACTTGTAAAGTGTGGGTTCTTAAACTTGGCCGACAATATCATCTAAAATCATGATTTTTTTTTTACAAAGAAAGAAGAATTATATTATATGATAGCTGAATACATCAACACGTTACAAAGCTTAACCATAAGAATTCAATCTAATAAAAAACTTATTAAAAACGATGGATCTCCACTCCCTTCAGATGTCGGAGGCTGAAGGGAGTGGGACCAACGGTGTAAAGACGGCGAGAGCCTCCGGCGGCGGCGGCTGACAAAAACCCTCTGTTTTGTCAGTTGTGAACCATGAACTTGTAAGGTAAGCATTCGGGTCCCTAAACTTGGTCGGTAGTCATCTAGGTCCATAAACTTGGTTTTAAGTCTTATCTGGGTCCAAAAAGGACAAGTAATATAAAAAAACAATTCATAAATTTTGCATATGAACTTAAATAAAAAAATAATTTATATTAAAATTGTATCTCTCGATATGATCTACATAACTTCCGAGTTAAATGTTTTTTGAATTTAAACAATCTTAGAATTTAAATTTTAAATTTTTAAAATCTTGTTGACACAAAAAACGTCAGAATCTACGAACACCTCGGTTTATACCCGAATTCGATATCCGAGGGCGTGCCAGTCGATTTGACCAGTTAATCGACAAGGACGATAAATAGAACAAGATCTGAACGAGACAACGGCGATGCGCCCAGATGTCAAGGCTCAAACCTGATCAGGATAACTAGAGTAGAGCTGAACAAGACGACAACGATGCGCCCGGACGTCAAGGCTCAGATTGCTCAAACGCGGAACTTGCAAGGGTTGACGGAGATCGATGAGATGCAGCCCGTCGAAACTTGAAGAACTCGTAGATAACTAAACCTAATGCGGTAAAGGTAAATTACTGGCAAAGTAGATAAAAAGGTAATTGATTTTATTTGATATGCTTGGATATATTTTACACGCAGCCCTTGGGCACATATTTATACTCCCACATGGAGAGTTGTACAGAGACACGACTCGTACCTTTCCTAAACAAAAACTCCTAACTTTAAGAAAATAACTGACTCGCGCAGGAGCCGGACTCAAACAATAATAATTTCTTTCTAAATAAACTCTTCTATTATTAAGGAAATAAAACGACTCGTGCTGACATAATAATACTGGTATAAAATCACCAATTTTCTTATCCATCTCCTTCACGATGAAACCTCCCATCGGCAGCTTTCCGACTCCATCGGCAATAGGCTTTGTTTCTCATCGGCAATGTTTTTTTTGCCTTCATCGGCAACGTTTTGCCCTTGCCTTCATCACATGTCTTCCTGTCAGCAACATTCCTGTTTCTATCGGCATTATCCCCTTGCTTTCAACAGCGTCTTCCTGCCTCCATCGGCAACAAACCCTTGTCTTCAGCAACATCCTTGCCTTTATCAGCAATCTGACCGGTAATATCCCGATAACGATAAGGAACGACAACTACCCTTTTACCGATTGACATAAGCCTTGGCTCATATTGACACGTGCCAAAAAAACGGTGTCAACACATGCCCCCCAATTTCGAAGTATAAAATATCTTATGCGTCAAAATTTCCTTTATTGCAATTCTCTTCTTTTTGCAGCCAATAAATTCATCGGTAGTTGTTGCTAGTGCACAAACTCTTCACACTTAGCTTACCGATGCCCCCCAAGTGTAATAGTTGAGACGCCACGGCTCATCAAATACCGCTCCCAAGCCAAAATGCCCAAAGCTATCGACTCTGGTTATACCATCGGTAACATATTGACATCTACCGATGGATCTTCATCTTTGCGCTTTGGCCTTCATCGCTTGCTCGAAGATTTCCCTCTGGAAGGACTTTTACCGTGACACAAATCTTCTTGATGCTCGCGCTGCATCTTCCTTCTCTGAGTCTTTGTAAGACCCTTAGGGCACCATTGAGGGAGCCTAGTTTTCCAAACAGGCTGATACCGCTTCTCGCTACTTGTATCTGCATTACCTCTTATGTTTGGATCCCTGGAGAAAATTTCTTCATCGGGCACCCTGACGTTGGCCATCTCCTCAAGCTCTTCCTGATCAATACATCTGCCAAGCCTATCGTGTGCACTGAGCTTGCCCCCCAACTGATCATGTGTTGATCTCTTCTCTTTGATCGGCGTGCGATAGCTTGATGCCCGATCGTCAAAACAAGACTTCCTTTTTGACCGATCGGTAGGGTAGTACCCATTGCATTCAGGGCAATTATCGATAGTGGGTAGCTTGATGCCTTCCTCCCAACAGTGAACAAAGAAGGGACAACTCCAATGATTTCTCTGTCGATGCCACTGTTGGTGCCTTCCTTTCTCTTGCTGTCGATATTGCTCTTCTCGTGACTGCTGATACTCCTGCCTTGGTCGCCTATGCGTGATTATAATACCAGGAGACCTCTTGTCATGACTGCTTTCATCGGAAACTCTTTTACCTTTTTTGTCATTGGCAAACTTCTTCACATCACGCTCAGCTACCTGATGGTCTGGATCTATCGATGCATTCTTCCTGGCAGCTTCCGATGTTAGCACTTCAGTTTTTTCATTGGTTTTCACCATATTATTTGGAAACGGGCGCTGATTGATCTTCATCGGCTTCTGGGCTTTGTAATTTTCAAAGTTAATCCACCCAGACTCAATTCCTGACTGCAACTGTTGCCTAAAGATTTTGCAGTCATTGATACTGTGCGAAGTTGCATTGTGCCACTTGCAATAACTGATTTTCTTGAGCTCTTTGGCCGATGGAATTACCTGGTTAGGTGCCATCTTAATCTTCCCTTCTTGAAGCAATAGGTCAAACATCCTATCGGCCTTGGTGATATCAAAAGTGCATCTCTTAGCTCCTTTCTGATCGAACGGACAAGATATCGACTTTTTGTTCTCTACTGATTCAACTAAACCGATACTTGCTTTTTCGTCCGAATCTGTCTTCTTAGTTAAAGACACCTCCTCATCCCAGTTTTCTCTAGGCTCGAAAACTTCGGTGTCTTGATCGGCAACCCTTTGCATAAGATGGCTCAAGCTTTCGAACTCTTGAGACACGTACTTATCCCTGATGTGCGGTAGCAACCCCTGGAAAGCCAAATCCGCCAATTGCCGATCATCAAGTACCAAGCTATAGCACTTGTTCTTCACGCCTCGCAGTCTTTGGACGAAGCTTTCTACCGATTCATCATCACACTGCTTCAGCTTGACTAAATCGGTAAGCTTCTTCTCATGTGTGCCAGCAAAGTACTTATGAAACTGTTTTTCTAGATCGGCCCAAGTGATCACAGAATTCAGAATTTGGAGATAGTGAAACAAACCACATAAATACTGATCCAGATAACGATGACGAGAACAATCTTACCCTCAGTTCATCCTTGCTGGCTGCCTCTCCACACTGGATAATGAAGTGGTTGATGTGCTCCATCATTGACGTATCATCTTGGCTAGAGAACTTGTTAAAATCCGGCACCTTGTACCGATTTGGAAGAGGGATTAAATCGTATTCCGGAGGGTATGCCGTCCGATAAGAGTATGTGTTAACCTTGGTTTAATGCTGAATTGTTCTTTTGCCACTTCGACAATCTTATCGGCCCAGCACGCATCCTGCTCTTGCCGACTCATTGGTTGAACGTCGATAGGCGGAGCCGGTTGATGCGCCCCTTCGGGTCTTGGTGGCAAAATGCTTGAAGTAATTGGTGCATGCGCAATACCAGTCATCTGAATATTATGCGTCGGCTGATTGGCCGATGGGTAGCTTTGCATACTCACTGGATTATGTTGTGGCATTACATTCATCGGTTGCTGTACCGATGTTTCATTGTGTACGCTCACTTGCGAGTACTGCGGCGAAGTAGTACTTATCGGCTGATGTTCCGATATTTCATTCTGAAGACTCATTGGTGGATGATACTGCGGAGCTTTCGCCACTTGGTATCCAGGCTGCACAACTTGCTGCTGAATCGGTAATTGACCAATCCAACTTACATTAGATGACATCAGTATATGATTTGCCGATGGCTGATATCCAGCTGACGCTTGTAGCCCTTGTACCCTTGGATGATCGCCTTGACTCGCGGGTACCACAGCTTGAGCAGCCATTGCCGATACAGGCTGATTGACAATCGGCATGCCTTGTTGCATCGGCCAAGAATTTGCCGATAGCTGATAACCAGCTGATGCTTGTCGCTCTTGTGGCACCGGGTAATTAATAGAATAACTACCTTGGTTAGCAGGTATTCCAGTTTGAAGAACCATTGCCGCCATGGGTTGACTTGCAGCTGCTGGGCCTTGTTGTATCGGCAAGTGATTTGCCGATGGTTGGGCGTAAGGCACTCTGGGTATTGCCATTTGAAGATTTTCTGTTGGCAACTGCACCGTTGGAGAAGATGTAGCATAATGCATCACTGGAACCATCGGTTGTACAGGTGTTGCCGATGTCATGGGAATCTTCCACCCTGCATGGTTATCTTGGACCAATCTGGAATCAGCAAATGGACTTGGAGACATACCGTATCCCCACCAGTTGGCAGAAGTTGGCTGACTCTGGGTCACAGGTCCAGACATTGTTGAGGCCACCAGATTTGTATTCACCTGAGTGATGCTTGCTGGGCTCGATCTTGGTGGCATGATCTCATCGGCAGATCGATTCATAATCGGTGAAGACACCCTCGGAACCGCCAATGGGATCGTAACAGATGTCGATCCGAGTTGACGATACTCCGGACCAACATAATATGGTGCATGTCCTCCCTTGAAAGTTAGCTTAACAACATTGCATACAGTATCGGACAACACATTGGATTGACTAATTAATACATTATTTAATGAAGAATTAACCATCTCTTGTAATTTACCAGGATCGGCATCGAAAGTGACCTGCCGTGGCGACGGCGGATCTTGCTTCTGGACTACTTCGCCGATTCTGTTTAGGCTGAAGGATTTGAAATATAACCGCTTGTACTCCTCCATAGCCTGCTCCATAGCCTTCTTCTGATCATCTCTCAGATTGGCTTCAGAGACTCCGATGACGTTCTTCGGATTGACGCCGGTAGTATTGTCCATTAAGTTGTAATGGACTTAAACCGTGGTCAAAGATGTGAGGTCCCACCGAGCGTGCCAAAAGAGGTGTTGACACAAAAAGCGTCAGGATCTGCGAACACCTCGGGCTTATATCCGAATTCGATATCCGAGGGCGTGCCAGTTGATTTGACCAGTTAATCGACAAGGACGATAAATAGAACAAGATCTGAACGAGACAACGGCGATGCGCCCAGATGTCAAGGCTCAAACCTGATCAGGATAACTAGAGTAGAGCTGAACAAGACGACAGCGATGCGCCCGGACGTCAAGGCTCAGATTGCTCAAACGCGGAACTTGCAAGGGTTGACGGAGGTCGATGAGATACAGCCCGTCGAAACTTGAAGAACTCGTAGATAACTAAACCTAATGCGGTAAAGGTAAATTACAAGTAAAGTAGATAAAAAGGTAATTGATTTTATTTGATATGCTTGGATATATTTTACACGTAGCCCTTGGGCACATATTTATACTCCCGCATGGAGAGTTGTACAGAGACACGACTCGTACCTTTTCTAAACAAAAACTCCTAACTTTAAGGAAATAACTGACTCGCGCAGGAGCCAGACTCAAACAATAATAATTTCTTTCTAAACAAACTCTTCTATTATTAAGGAAATAAAACGACTCGTGCAAGAGTCGGACTCAAACTGACATAATAATACTAGTATAAAATCACCAGTTTCCATATCCATCTCCTTCACGATGAAACCTCCCATCGACAGCTTTTCGACTCCATCGGCAATAGGTTTTGTTTCTCATCGGCAATGTTTTTTTGCCTTCATCGGCAACGTTTTGCCCTTGCCTTCATCACATGTCTTCCTGTCAGTAACATTCCTGTTTCTATCGACATTATCCCCTTGCTTTCAACAGCGTCTTCCTGCCTTCATCGGCAACAAACCCCTGTCTCCAACAACATCCTTGCTTTTATCAGCAATCTGACCGGTAATATCCCGATACCGATAAGGAACGGCAACTACCCTTTTACCGATTGACACAAGCCTTGGTTCATATTGACATGTGCCAAAAAAATGGTGTCAACAAATCTGTAAGCTTACAACAATATTTTGGAACACTAAATGACTTCAAATAAAAACTTTTTAACTACAAAGTTGTAGATTGTATTGGTGACTATAACTTTCATATATATTATGTCAATATACAAGGTTGTTGATAATTTTAAATTTTAAATTTCAAAATCCATAAACATACAACAATATTTTGGTACTCTAAACAATTTTATTTCAAAAATTGTTCTTTTAGAAAGTTGTAGATCATATCGAGAGCTTCAGGTTTGATATAAAGTTTGTCTTTATTCGAGTTTATATGCAAAAGTTATGAATTATTTTTTTTATTTATTATTTTGTTTGGACCGAGATGAGACTTAAAACCAAGTTTAGGGACCTAGATGACACTACCGACCAAGTTTAGAGACCCGTGATGATCACCTCACAAGTTTATGGACCTACTCCATCCGTCCCTTTATATGTGTCGTCAGGAAAGCGTGTTTGTAAGGGAAACACGGTTTTGTAGAGATAAACAATAAGGGACAAAAGGAGTATATGACACCGTCGCCAAATTTAGGGACCTATAATTAACATTTTATAAGTTCAGGGATCAGATGACACCACCGGCCAACTTTACAAACCAACGGTGAATTTTACTCAGAGCATTGAGTTGAGCGGTGAGGTCGATGCCACTAACTCAACTATACTTGGAAAATGCGGCAACATTCAGAACTAATTTAGGTCTCGATTAGATGTCGTTAAATTCATCTCAATCCACATGTATTGGGATAGATTATGGTAAAATTTAGTTCAAGTTCCACTTCAATTCACCTAACACATGACATCTCAATAAGGTCTTAAGCCTTGACCTTGTTTGGATACACATATATCCATTTCAATCCACATGTATTAGGTAGATTGAAGTGAAATTAAACTAAATTTTATTCTAATCCACTATAACATATGTGGATTAAAATAAATATGTGCGCATTCAAACAAGACCGTAGTGATTTTAATGAGTTTTGTGACCAACAAAAGTTCTCCCTATGTACAGATTTCCCCCTTCCGGAAGTGTCGTGGAAAATGCCCCAAACTTTATTGAACCGACTTTTTGGTTCCTTGCCAATTCTACTATATGGTGCAGTTCTATTCCCTAATCCCCCTAATTAACATTGTTATTTAGAGTATATTTGGTACAGCTCACAACAGTTTTATGAAGCTGTTGTGAGCTGTTTTTTTTTTGTCAAACTTTTTCTTCCTCTCTCACAAAGATATGAAGTGGACTAAAACTGAAATTAGTAGCTTATCACAACTCTCTCCCTCTTTTCTCTCTCAATGCATGTATAAAGTTGTTGATGAAGTTGTTTTGTCAAACATTTTTTCCAAAATAGCTCACAAACAGATCTTTAGTTGTTCACTTTGTTTTCTTCGCCAAATCATAATATATCTGCAGACAAATCCTTCTGGACCCTTAACAAATATCTCACCAACCATTAGAGAGTCCATGTGACACTCGTGTTGCGTCGCTCATACATGGATGTATAGTTTCAACGTTCAAAAGCTTCGGTTATCACGTTGTGTGACACTCTATTTGTAGCTTACCATCCAACTCTTGACTTCATGATGATTTGATTCGAACAGTGAAGGGTTTTAGGAAAAGACCTTGCAGCAGATAAGTTTGCTAAACATGCTTTTCGCATGAACTATTTTGTTCATAAATGGGTAAGGATTCAGAGTTTCAGTCAGTTTTGGCAAAAAAATAAAATAAAATGGAGATTTTTGTCCCTACAGGTGGCCTCCGGCAAATACATACCAGCAATATAATTGTGGTTCCATTTCATTTCGGTTTTCCAAATGTTAGCCAAAATTTTATGAAAATTTAAAAATTTTGGCCGAACTGATTTTCGTTTCTATTGGTCCCCTCTGGTAATTCGAGTTGGTAGAGTAAAATTCAAAACGGTACCATAACAGTTCGCTCCTTCGTGTATACGTACAGTATGCGTAAGAACGTATTTAAGGGCCCTTAATTGATAGAATAGAGATTTAGTAAAAAAAATCTCTAAGAGCACCCCCAGTGTACTGCAAAATCGAACCAAGGGAGAAGCAAATCGAACCGAGAACACTGGACGGTTCGGCTGCTCGTTGTCAGAAGTAAAAGCGAACCCAACTCAAGCTTCGAACCGTGTTGTGGCTATTTCAATAAAAAATCCTTGTATAAGACAGATCATTGATGGTGTTGCCTGTGAAGCCTCATCAGCACGGGGCTCTTCTGATTTATTTATTATTTCTTTGGATGAATCACAGACGTGACACTGCAGCTCTTCCAAATCGAACTCTACTCAATCGAACCATGTCAGTTCAGATCGATTTAGCACTGGAGCTGCTCTAACAACTTTTAGAACCAGGTCTCCAAAAAAAGTCATCCTCTATTTTAAATCTCTTACTAGCTAAATTTGAAAAGCAAGGCTAGCGGGATGCTACTCAGGTATACTCGAGATCTCCTACGAGATCACTTCGTATGCAACGATGTTATTTTTGTTCCTAGAACATGTAATTAGGTAGCACATGAACTAGCTAGTCTGGAGATGAGTTGGAACGAACCTGGTTTTTCTGCAATGTCATGTGTACGTCTTGCTTATCTTGTGGTTGTGCTTGCTCCAAGATTCACGTCGGGGAGGGAACGAAGACACTGGGAAAGGAGGGAATGGGAGGAGTGGAAAAACAATTTACCAGAGCACGAATCCTAAAGCAAACTATGTGGTGATAGATAAAGCCTGCGACCGCATGCCATTGCGGAGATGCTCTTCCGGAGTTGGAACCCAAGTGAGTCTTATATCTGGACAAACCCCCTTCCAGAGTTTCTAAAAATTATGATGGCTTGCAAGTTGGTTGAGCCAATGGTTTCAATAACAAGTCCTTAGAGCCTATTTTGTTGATAAAAAAAAAGCAAGGCTAACTCTTTAGAATAATATATAGAAGCTCTTGAAAGGTGAGAGATACAAAGAGTAATTTTATTAAAATACCTCCAAATGATTATTTAGATAGTGTGTTTAAAAAAAGCTTTTGGACATTGTTAGAAGATTTAACCCCGGCAATACATAGAAATTAATCACGTAAGATGAATCAAAGGCTAGCACACGAGAAGCAAGATTAATACTGCAACAAGGTTGTTATGATCCTGATCCATATTCTAAAATCTTATGATAGATTATACTAAACCAAAGGGATATACTGTATTATTTATTTTTTTTACGTTGAACAGGAGGAGTGCTGCTATTATATCAAATTTTCTACACGAAATTTCGTAGTACCCCAATACTACAACATTACATAATGATTGACAGAAATGGGTTCTTAAATGATCACTGATTCACTGATTTGTGATAAAAATAATAATATTTAGAGTTACATTGAAAGTCATGTCAACAGGTCCACTTAAATTTACGAAATGGTAGTCAATTAAATTAATAAAAAATATGGTACTAAATCTACTGGAGATTTTATTCATATACTCCTTTTGTATCATAATTAGATGACGTTTTGGACAAGCTTTGAGTCAAACATTGGAAATATAAATCATCAATAACTTTTAATTTGTTGAGATTGCAAATGTGAAAATTATATGAATAGATTTATCTTGAAAAATACTTTCATAAAAGTATACATATATCATTATTCCATAAATATTTTTATAAAAACAAAAGGTCAAAGTTGTGTTTGGAAGACCGTAACGCTGTTCAAAACGTGGTCTAATTAGGATACAGAGGGAAGGGAGTATAGAGACTAATAAGATTTGGATTTTACGACTCCATTATATAATTCGATAATAACGCATAACAAGATGACACAAACTAACCAGCAGAGAGACCAACGGAGGGTCGGAGACTGGGCTCATCGTTATCTGGGGAGTGGGGACGGGTTTGTTCCTTTGGCCATCGATCCAAACACACGCAGTCCCCCGTGAGACCGTGCTCGTCTCATCTGATCTGAAATGATACGGTTGGGCCGGTTGGCAGTTTCTTTTTTGTTGCATTAAATTGCTTACGCACTCACTCACTACAATGATAAGATAAATAATACAGTACAATAGAGAAAATCCAGCGTAAAGCATATCGGCACGCCTGTCCCGTTTCTGTGCCACTCCAATTCCAATCGAAGCTGCTTGTTTGACTTGTGAACCATCATTAGTACTGTATAATTTAACATTTTTGCTAGACGATGACTCGACGAGACGATCGACGATCCAGAGCACCTGAGACTCTGTACGTGCGTAATTCAAATCAGGATAACCATGCGACGCGGCGACGCGCCTTCCGTGCTTATCCCGGGGTCTGGTCTTCTGCACATGCACACTGCTCATGCCTACATGTCCCACAGGTTCTTCTTGACCAACGGTTCTGTCCAAACCCAAACAAACCTACCTAAGATTTGACTTTGGTGTTCTGACTTCTTCGCAATGGCTGTCAGGTGGTGGGCTATAACAGTCCGTTTTCGGTTTACTCTAGATGAATCGGTCTGGCATGGAGTCGTTCAAGACTTTTCGAGGGATGAGCCCGTCCATCGTTAATGGCCTACAGAGATGCTCTTAGCTATTGGAGATGATTTTAGACATGACCTTCCACACATGCTCCACCAGTACTTATCGATTATTGCAGGTACTGGTTTGCATATATAGTCTCACATGTCACACATACATATGGTTGGTTAAAATAAGAGAGACATTGCTATGATACTCTTGTTATCCCATAAAAAGTCAAAATCTCACATAAATCCCACCCCTTGATTTGTAAAATGTACCTAAAAAATTACTCCCTCCGTTCCAAATAATAAGACATCCCAAGAATCTTGGAGAGTCAAACTATCTCAAGTTTGACCAAACTTATATAACAATATAATAATATTTATAATGTCAACTAAGTATTGTTAGATTCGTTATCAATTATATTTTTATAGTATGTCTATTTAATATCATAAATCTTGATAATTTTCTCTATAATTATTGGTCAAACTTGAGATGCTTTGACTCTCCAAGATTCTTGGAAAGTCTTATAATTTGGAACGGAGGGAGTATGTAATAAAAATTATTTAAATATTTAGAAAAGTAAAAAAAATGACTTGAAATCTCATTCAACCCTCCTTCCTTATCCGTGACAGGCATGCTTCATTGTCTTCATTGTTACCTGGACAGTTTGACAGAGCTCCCTTCCTAGTTCTTGAATTTCACTTCTTGGTGTTTTGGTAGAGTGATTTTGATGGGAGAGCCATGAGAATCGATTTCCTAGTTATGGTAATTGAACCAGATGTAGTGAGAAGCGATGGAAAGCGTTTTTTACTCCCAGCTCATAGTATAAATGGAGACGCGATTTTCATCAGCTCCCATCAGAATGCATTTGCATTTTAAGCGTTTGGTAGGAATCCGCAAAATGCACTCCAAAGAAGGTGTTGTCAAGCTGGCCCTAAGGATAAGGAAACATAATATATTTTTAAAATGAGATAGAAAATAAAATAAAATTGATATTAAAGCATAACTTATATATAACATGGTGTAACAATATCGTTCAAGGTTGGAGCGCCTCATGATCAACAATATTATTCTACACTCTTGACCTTAGAAATTAGCCTTATATGAACCTAAAATTTTGAGCATATCTTGTGATTAGACCTTATAGACATCTCCAAGAGTTTGCCTGGCAAATATTGTGATTTGTCAACTCTAAATTTTTTTTTGCCAAGTAAAATTAAAGTCCTTCTCCAACAGTTGTCTATTTTTGATTTGCCAAAACAAAAAAGATGCTCACATGTGACTTCTTGAGAGCATATATGCAAACGGCGAGAGAGTCAGTATATGATATTTTTTCTTTTGTATGCTAATAGATACTAACTTACATAATTTTTTTACATGAATGGTGAAAAATGTAAAAAAAAAATAATCACATATTCATGACGATAGATAGTATTTTGTGTAATTTATGTATATTTTTAGCTAGCATGTGAATAACTAGAAAAAAATGTGAAGTAAATAAGAAAATAAACACACACTTACACAACTAGAGTCACTATTCTCGTTCAATAATGCAAGGCAGGTGTGTCGCGTCGTTGTTGGAAGTTTGCATAGCAGCAGGTACGGACGGGTGCCGGGGGTAGAGGATGACAACCCTCGCGTGGAGAGGAAGAAATTTGTCAACTTCTTAAAATTGTCAAGTTGCGAAACTGTTGGAGGACGATTTTTCTTAGTTTGCTAAAAATAAATGGATGTCAAGTTAATTTGGCAAACTCTCGGAGATGCTCTCCGCTCCACCTAGCTATTATATGGCTTATAAAACCTGGAAAGATCCAAATGATCCTTAAAAATATTTAGATTCGCTATGAGATATCCCGCAAGGAACACATGCAAATTCAGATGTGTAAACGGACCCCAAAAAAAAACAGTGGATGTTGCTGCGCCTTGAATGTCCACTTGAACGATGAATGGATGCCTGCCAAGTTCTCCAAAGATTCAGTTTTTTGTTATTTTGGCCTTTGTGTCTAGTTTATTTTTGAAACCGTTGCTAGTACTACTACTACCTCGGTAGCACCAGGAAGAAGAAAAAAAACCCTGAGACTTCGGCCAGTGTTCAACGTCCCAAGTATATAAATACCACCCCTGCCCATCCCACCAATCCATCTGCCAGACACCTCGCGCCACTTCTGTCACGTAACTCGAATCGAAGCCAAACTACAATAAAGCATCAGAGCTCGTGTCAGAGAGGCCACAACACAAATGGCGTTCCACAGAACAATGGCACGGTGCCTATGGGCAGGCAAGAACGCGGGCGCGGCCATGCCCAAGCCGCCCGTTCCCCACCCGCCGGCACGGCGGTCTCTTCCGGCCGTGGACGACTGCCCGACGCTCGCATTCCTGCGGCCCAAGCCGACCGCGGTCGGGTACGCCACCGCGACCGTCCCGCTCCCGGCGCACTGCTTCCCCGCCCTCCCCATCGGCGACCACCTCTTCCACCGCCTCCAGCTCGACGGGCTTCTACCCCCCGTGAGCACGAGACCGCGGCCGCCGCCGGAGCACGCGGGCGTGACGGTGGAGCAGGCGAGGAAGGTGGCGAGGGCGGCCGAGATGGAGGTGGCGAGGTCGAGGCTGAGGTCCAACGCCCAGAGCGTCGTGTCCGGGTCGGAATTCGCCGCGCTCTGCGCCGACATTGCCGGCGGCGTCGACGGCGGGCGCAGGTTGGGTCGTGAGCTCGACGAGTCCAGCGTCGTCATCGTCCTCGGCGACGCCGTCTTCCTCCGCCCCGACATGGTCGCGGAGGCCATCGGGAGCATAATCCTCCCCGGGACCGGGAAGAAGCAGCAGCAGCAGGCGCCGCGCGCCGGAGACAGGAGCGAGGCGCGGAAGCGCGAGCTGGAGGCCATGGAGGCACGGAAGACGGCGATCGACGCGGACGCGGCGGCGCAGGTGCGGCGCGAGCTGTGGTGCGGGCTGGGCGTGGTGGCGGCGCAGACGCTGGGGTTCATGCGGCTCACCTTCTGGGAGCTGTCGTGGGACGTGATGGAGCCGATATGCTTCTACGTCACGTCGCTCTACTTCATGTCCGGCTACGCCTTCTTCATGCGCACCGCCACGGAGCCGTCCTTCGAGGGCTTCTTCCGGAGCCGCTTCGTGACCAAGCAGCGCCGCCTCATGCGGGCGCGCGGCTTCGACGTCCACCGCTACAACGCCCTGCGGAAGGAGCAGGGGCTCGTTCCTCTCGGCGAACCTGACGCGTGTAGCCACGTCAGCCATGTACAATAGGTAGAGCGTCGTCGGCCCCCGGACGACGAGGTCGCTTGGCTTGTGCCAGGGGGCACACGGGATAAACGTGCGTGGCATCATCGACCCGTTGTCTAGTCGTGAATGAACCAACAACTCTTCGAACGATTCAGGAGGATAAGCTATTTTGTACGTACTGTATAGAAGGGGAAAAAAAGTGTCATCAAAACGGAAGGTAACTAACGTGTGGCACACATCCTGATTCACAATCTCACACGCGTGATGATTGAAGAAGAAACGTAGCAGACACTTTCTATGCTCTAGCAGAAGGTCCTAGTGGCAAACGCAAAATTACAAGCGTTTTGTTAAGATAAGATAAGATGAACAAAATGAACAACGCGTCGCACACGGGCACGGCCACAGATGGCTACTGGTGGCCCGGGCAGAAGGTGACGAGGTACTGCGCGCCGGTGCCGCAGGTGAAGGTGCTGGTGGGGTCGTCGTACGCGTAGCTGTAGGCGGCGGGGCACGCCGCCTTGAACAGCCGCGAGTACCTGGTCGGCCCGCAGGTGCTGGGCCCGCCGTGCGCGCCCGTGCAGCAGTACTCGGGCGTCCCGAACGCCTCGCACGCGCTCCGGCACGCCACCGCCGCCTCCCCTGCTGCGCCCCCTCCCGCCGCGGAGGACATCTGCACTAGCTCGGGCGGGCACAGCGCGTTCACGTCCCCGACGCACCCGGCGTACCCGCACGTGGCGTGGTTCACCCTGGCGCCCGTCGCCGCCACGCCGACGCCGACGTTGTACCCGTCCACCAGGCTCACGTCGTAGAAGTCCTTGCCGTCGGCGCCGCCCAGGGTGAACTCCGCCAGCGTGACGGGCGGCGCCCCGCCGAGGGAGCAGCTCGCGGCGCCGCTGCAGTCGCCCGTGGCGCACGAGAGCCCGGAGGACGGGGACGCGACGCAGCCCGTGCGCGCCCAGAGGCGGCCCGACCAGCCTGCTGGGGCCGGGAACGAGACGGTGGCGCTGGGCGACATCTCGAAGCCCCCGCCCCCGACGGCCGCCGCGCTGTTCCCGGACAATGTGGCTGGCCAGATCGTGTGGGTGCAGTTGTTGTGCAGCGTGAACACCGTCGTGCCGGCGGCCTCGGCGCCAAAGATCGCCGCTCGTAGTAACCAGATTGCCCCTGCATATATATATAATGCAGACATCAGCACGAGGTATTGCTACCTACGGCATTTTGCAGTACTATGAATACAGCACATGAGTTTGCGAATGTACAGTACCAGCGAGGAGTAGCAGGCTTGCAATTCGCATGGCTCCCATGGAAACGGATTGGATAGAGCTACGAGAAGAATCAGCAATGATAGTCGTGGACAATGTATGATCCAACTACCTGCAGCTGGAAGAGGAATGTGCAAGCAGTAAATTTTCAATGACTATGCAACTTCTCAGGTTTTTTTTTATATATAGTAGTAGGTAGGTGTGTGTACTAGTGTTGATCTGGGTAACGGGACGCGAGGGAGATGGCGATTTTAGGTGGGAACCCCGGAGGAAACGTCGGAGTTCGTTGAGAATCGGGAGGAAGGCACGGCCAGCGCGCAAGCGCCGTGGTCGTGGCCGTGGTCGTGGGCAGTGGCCACCTCACGTACGCCTAAATGTAGGTGCAGTGGCTGAGATAAATCAGCGCACAGTTTTCAGGCGTGGTGTGTGGGTCGTGGCGCTTTTGTTTAGCCGGAGTATCCGCAGCACTGCAGCAGATGGGACTGGAAGCAGCTCTGCATCTCTCTCTCTCTCTGCTTCGGTAGCCTTGACACACACAAAAAAAAATATGGGCCAAACAAAGCTCAGTAATCCCAACAGAACCTCCGCGAGCACGAGATGGGCAGCCTGGCCCAGTTTTCCGGGGGCTGGTAGCCGCCGACCCGGTGGCACCAAGCCGTCCGCCGACCAGGGAAACGCCCCACGCGCGCTTCAGCTGATTGGGCCGTTCAACTGATTGGGCCCAACTTGCCGGCCAGGTTTCCGCACGGCCCTCTCCTCTCCGGGCCGGCTGCCACGCTCCCGCTCCCACACGAAATGAGGGCCGTCGGCCGCTATGCTCTGCTCCCGCACGAGGATAAAAAATATTACTCTATTCTGCTGGAGATGAAACACAATGTGTTTGGTTCTCTTCCCCACCAAACCTGGCTAGCAAAAACAAACCAGATTAACTCTAACCAGGTTTAACCAATGCAAGTGCCACTTGTTTGGTTGCTCTGTTTTAGGTAAACCTGACTTGGTTAGATCCTGTTTGGTTTCCAGGCTTATCTGGATGCATCCACCTCCTCTTTGTATTGGTAAACTTACCTCCATCTTCTTTGGTTCAAGTATTTTGTTGAACAGGCTATGAGCACCGGGAGCAACACTACATAAATGCCATGGGAGGGATTGCAGCAGCCTAACATGGACATAGAAGCAATGGATGATAGCTCCATCCTCGGTTGTGCATCGACGGAGAGCTTGCCCTCCTCGTCGGCTCCGCCAGGCCCATACGGCGAGCGCAGGATTGCAGCGGCCGGAAACTGACTTCTACCCTTCGGATTTTGTCGACTCCACCACGCCTGGCTCGGCAAGTTCCACCCCGGCCTGACAGCCACCGTGGGTCGCGCCTCCCATGGAGCTCACCACCGCCGGGGGTGAAGGCGACCTCGTCGGGGCGGCGGCGAGGTGGAGGCTACGGACAGGTCCCTTCTCCCAATCGCACCTCCCAAGGAGCACACCACCGTCAGGGGTGAAGGCAACCTCGCCATGGCAGAGGCAAGGTGGACGGCAACGGCCGGCTGTTGGAAGCGAGGTGGAGCGAGATGCGAGCTCGAGCACGACAAGGTAGAAGATGGAGAGGTGAGTGGAATCGGGACAGCTCCTGTGCAAGCCAGGCTCCACGGAAATGAGGGGGGCGAGCGTTTCCAGCAAGCCTGGCTATCACCCCGCGCTGGCTTGCATAAGCCTGGCTAGAAGGGCTATACAGCCAACCAAACACTTTTAGGTTGCATTATGGAAGCCTGGCCACAGGTGAAGCCACGGAACCAAACACACTCTATACGGAGTATTAAGTACAGGGTTGTTCTCGTTCCCCACCAATTCGCCAATATATTATAAGACATCATATTACGTAAACATCTAAAAATATATAATAGAACACCACACGTATACTATATGACAACATATATATTTTATGAACAATAATATAGTTCGTGAACATCGTATGTATATTACATGAGCATAATGTGTATACTATGCGAACATTACCTGTATACTTCGTGAACATCACATCATATATTGAAGAACATTATATGTAGACTATGTGAACATAAAAAAAATACATCATATAACACGACATGTATACTACATGAGCATCACATGTGTACTACATGAATATCACAAAATTAGAACACATGTCAATATAGAAGATTAGTGACTGAAGATCTCATGAAAAGGGAACATAATACATCATAAATATATAAGAGGAAAGAAAAAACAAATCAAAATAAACATAATAAAATAATGAAAATTAAAATCATGGAATACAATACACCTAAGAAAATATAGAAAAAATGAAATTAATAAAGATAGAAAAAACACCTAAGAAAAACAGAAAAAGAAAAGGAAAAGAAAAAATAAATCGACTGTCACATGTACAACACACAATCCCAATCGCTCACCTAAGCACTAAAAAAAGCTATCGTAACGTGATGATGTAGTACATACGTGTGCTTCAACAAATAAAAAAGCGAACAAAAGCAAAGAAAAAAGATCACGTAACAGAAAATGATATAAACAAAACAATTCATTTGATTAAAATAAAAAGATAAAAAACCAGAAGAATAAAGCACCTCCTATAGAGAAATAATAAAAGGGAAAAATAAATAGAAAAACTACCTAACTGGAATCGTAAGAGAGATTAAAAAAAGAAAAGATAAAAAAAGAAGAATAAAACACGGCCTACAGAAAAGTAAACGAAAAAAGGGAATAGAAAAAAGAAAAACTACCTACCAGGAATCGGAATCGTAACAGCATGCATGCGCTCGGCGTCTACAGATGCTCGTCACGTTTCGAGCCTGCTCTGCGTGGGCCATGTTGAGCATGGATGCGCTCCGCATCTGCAAATGCTTGTCACGCTTCGAGCCTGCTTCGCATGGGCCGTGCACTCGTGGGCCTATATTTGTGATAATTTCCTGCCGATCGGAAGGGGGGGGGGGGGGGGGGGGGGGTCGGCGGGGAAGATTTCCTTCGGCCGATATAATCGGGCCGTTTATCCGTGGCCCTTGCGCACCGATGAGCCACTTGGCCGGCCCATATAGCTCCTGGCCGCACCGGCTGAGGTATGGGCCGAATTTCCTGTCGATCTGTTGTCGCACACAAATCTCTTGTTTTATCAAAAAACAAAAAGATTATAAAACCTATAAACCAGAAGACTGAGTCAAACTTTCTTCTTGTTTTCTTTGCCAAACTACATTACACTAGTATATTTGGCCGTGGTAACGCTACGAGTCCTAAAAAATTTAAAAAAAATCGGTCAAATTTGAAGTACTTAGTTAATTATACATTGTCAAAACTATTTTTATAAGTTTAGTGTTTTGCTAATACGCAACAAGACATTTTGTGAATCGTTGATTTTATTGGAGAGAAGTAGTTTGGAGAAGTTTTCAATTATAGTAGAAGCTCTTGACAAGGAAAAGTCAATTATTAAGATAATAGCAAAAAATATGTACAGGAGCTATATAAATCCCACGTGCCACCATGACAAATTTAGCATTAGAGTACGGACATTATAAAGGGATTGGAAGTTCACCAAATTTAGTAGAATTTCACCATGAAAAATTTAGCATTAGAGTGCAGACACTGTAAAGGGATTGGAAGTTCACAAATTAAGTAGAATTCCTACAAGTTATATTTATGTAAATTAAAAGACAGTAAGATGGGAAAAAACACTTGAAAAAAACAACACACTAATGTAGACCATCTTGCAGAACGCTCTGGCCACGCTCAAACTGCATGCTGCTGCATTTGAGTACAGTACGACAGCGAACTTGGAGCCGTCATGGAGGAAGAGCACGATGTGGGTGTCAGGGCCACGAGGAGTGCGCGCAGGTCGGATTCGGCCTTCTTGATGGATCAGAGGCTTGGAAGTTCGAACTCCCTCTCACGGTGTGTAGGGTCGAGATGACGGACTAGAGGGGGGTGAATAGTCTTTTCTAAAACTTAAACGCTCCGACTAACCGAATCAAATGTGGAATTAAAACTATCAGTCTAGCCAAGACTATACCCCTCTATCTATAACTTTAGCACCTAAGAAATTATACTAATTTGGCTTGCTAAGGTGCCAAGCTAGGAAGCTCACCTAAACAAGTCTAGGTTGCAAGGTCACACAAACTTAAGCAACTAGTACTCTAAGTACACCGGGAGCTCCTACACATACTAGTAAGCAAAGCACAAAACACCTAAGCTCACTAGCAATGCTCTCTAGCAAGACTACACAAGCCAACTAGAGAGCTCAACTTACTTAGCTACACAAACTAAGCAATGTGACTAACAAGGCTACCCAAGCTAATTAGTCACTCAAGAGCTACTTCTATGCTACACAGGCTAGAATGCAACTAGTTAAGCTACACAAGCTAACTAGTTACAAGAGCAACAACTAACCACTAGCACAAGTAAGAATAAGTAAATACAAGCTAGTGATTTGGAGAATGCAAACCATCGAGAAGATGTACAAGGTTGACACGGTGATTTTTCTCCCGAGGTTCACTTGGTCGCCACCAAGCTAGTCCCCGTTGTGTCGACCACTCACTTGGTGATTCGGCGGCTAATAGACGTTCACAAGCCTAGCCCACTAACTCGGGCGCCGCAAGAATCTACCCACAAGTGAGGATAGCTCAATGACACGCTCAACTAGAGTTGTTCTTCGCGATCTCCCGCGGGGCGAGCACAATACCCCTCACAAGCACTTCTCCGGAGCGCCGCACAATCTTCTTGTGCGCTTCGACGGAGCCACAACCACCAAGCCGTCTAGGAGGTGGCAACCTCCAAGAGTAACAAGCACTACCGGCTTGCAAGACGATCACCTAGTGTCACTCGATGCAAACTCGCAATGCAACGCACTAGAATCGCTCTCTCACACAATCGGATGAAATCTATCAAGTGTGTGTGAGTTAGAGGGCTCCCAACCAAGCACAACTAAGGGTAACACAACCCCAAGGTGCTCAACCAGCCCCAAGTGTCGGCCATGAGCTATTTATAAGTTCACCCATGAAACTAGCCGTTTTGCCCACTCACTAGGCTTCCTGCAGAGGGTCCGGACGCACTGAACAGTGCGGGTCCGGACCATGCCTCTTGCGTCCGGATCCTCTAGCCGTTTGAAATGGCCGTTGGCGCCCTGCGCCGATCACTGCCACGTGCCTCCGGACGCAGCCAACAGTGCTGCACCGGACCATCACGCTGCGTCCGGACTCAACACAGAGCCATTACAGAGAGCTCCAACCTCCGGACGCGGGGTCCAGAGTTCACCGTCTGGACCAACAACTGCGTCCGGATCCTCACTGTCAGCACAACGCAGTCAGAGGGGGTGGCGTCCGGACGCATAGCCAATGGTCCGGACCGCCCAAGCCCCTGCGTCCGGACTCACGGACTCGGCCGAGACCTAGGGTTTGGTTCTGGACCCAACCGCAATGGTCCGGACCCCCTTGGCCCTTGCGTCCGGAGCTCGGTTTTCAGCTGAGACTCCTCTGCACTTCTTCCTTTGCTTAAGTGCTAACACAAATGTGTTCACCACCTTGTGCATGTGTGTTAGCATTTTTACAATCATTTTCAAAGCATTTTTCACTTGCTTCTCACCACGCCACTTGATCCTAATTTATCGCAAAGTTAGATCGCTCATAGTGGCACTAGATAGTCGATATGCAAACAAGTTTGCTCCTCTTGATAGTACGGCTATCTATCCTAAACCCGGTCATAATCTTCTCTACACACCTATGACCGGTGAAATGAAATGCCCTATGGTTATACCTTTGCCTTGCGCATTCTATTTCATCTCCTTCTCCAATGTTGATGCAACACATGCACCAACCACTTGTCAAATGATATGATCTACTCCATATCATCACATGACCGTGTTGGTTCATCGATCTTGACCTCACTTGCTTTTCACCGTTGCCTTGGTCCATCGGGGCCAGGCATCACCCGCTTTCCCTTCACACTTGCAACCGGCCCATCAAGTCAAGCCTCATCTTGATCTTCTCTACCTTGATCACATGACTCCATGTCATATTTCATGTGCAATAAGCTCCTTCATCACACAATCATATGTGAACTAATCTCATGTGTATATATCACATAAACACATATTAGTTCACCTAAGTTGTCACTCAATTAACAAAATCAAATAGGAACTCTCACGGTGGCTCTTCACCATGATGCTCATCCGAGAGTGCCTCGCCCACCACTTGAGGATTAACCGATGGAAAGCAGGAGTGTTGTCGGGACTGCCGCGAAGTTGTAGACACCACGCTCTACCTCTCCGGCTCTCCCTCAGAGGCCGGGGCCATGGCGCAATGGGGCAGGGGCGGGGCGGCGACGACGATGAGTGAGGGGATAGGTTGTGGGCTGCAGCGGCAATGGAGGATGGGCGGGGAGGCGGTGGTCTGGGCGAGGGTGGGGCGTGGGCTACTGCAAGGCGAGGGAGAGAGATCTCGCAATGGGGAGGGGCGCACACGTGGTGATGACTTGCCGGCTGAGATCGACGACGAAGTTTCCCGAGTGTGCGACAGACGCCGGTGGTGTCTCCCTGAACTCGACAACAGGCGTTGATGAAAAAAAGTTTTTTTTCGGTGAACGCAAGACTCGAACCCGCGGAGTCGAGGGGCGCGCGAGCGTCGGAGGGTGGGAGAGTAAGACCGGTTTCTAACTTTTTAATCTCTGCCGTTGGATGTGTGGTAGGTGTGTTGTGAGCCGTTGATCTTGAAGGAGGAAATTGGCCTAGAGAAGTTTTCAATTATAGGGGAGATGCAGAGGCGGAGGGGAGGGGTAAAGATGGCCAAACGGGCCGAATTTTACGGGTTAGCCCGAGCACGTCACGGAAAAGCACGACACGATACACGACCCGACCCGCTAGAACCGTGCTCGTGCCGGCCCGGCCCGCTGCCGTGCCCGTGCTCGGGCTGAACTGTTGGCACGTTGGCACGACACGGGCACGACCCGCTCCAACGACCGGCGCGGCGATGGCACGACTCCTCGGCCTGCTGCGACACGTTTCATGGGCTGCCACGATTTTGGCCCAATTATTCTGCATCGTTGGATGATCTAAAGAAACCAGAGCCGTTTGATTCACGGTCAATCATATAAATACCTCTCCTCACTTCCAAACCCTAACTTCCCTACTCTCTCTCTCTCTCTCTCCTCTCCTTCCTCAGCCGGCATCCATCAGCAGGCAGCAACACGCCTAGGCGGCGGCGGCGCTCCCGCGCCCGCGGTTGGCGCGCATCTCCACGGCGTGCCCGCCGCCCCCCCCCCCCGACGGCGGCTGCGCATCCCCGCGCGGCCGGCGGCGGCGTTGTAACACCCGAAAATTTTGAATTTGATTTAATTCGAATTTTGTGCTCATGAAATATAGTAAATTAAAAACTTTTTATCGAATTAAAAGTAACCTAGGGTTTGGCAAAGTGTTTGAGCACCCATGCCTCTGCACTATCTTCTTGTGTTGCTTGGTTTTGAAAAGCTCAAAAGAAATTTTAAAATGTTTTGAAAATGTTTTGAAAAAGGAAAAGCAAAAGAAAAATAAAAAGAAAAAAAAGAAAAGAACCTCTTCCCTCTCCGGCCCAGCATCGCCTTTGGCCCACTTCTCCTCCTCCCCTCTCCTTGGGCCGCACCAGGCCGGCCCAGCGCGCAGGGAGCCTCTCCCTCCCCCCTCTCTTCTCCCCCTAACAGCCGCGGCCCGCTTGTCAGCACCTTCCTCCCTTCCTCTCTGCGACCGACAGCTCGGGCCCGCCCGTCATCTTCTTCTCCCTCTTCTTCCTCCCCCATCCGATGCAGACTCTGCGTCGCAGAGTCAGGATCGGCGCCGAGCTGTGGCGTGCTACGCACGGACTCCGTCCCTCCCGTCCTTCCCTTCTCCTTGGCCCATCTCGCGCGCGGACCCCACGCGCCAGTCGCCCTTCCCCTACCTCCCATCGTCCGCGACGCGGACTCTGCTCCAGCGGAGCCGACGCCGCCTTGGCGTGCGGGTCACGCTGCAACCCCCCCCCCCCTCCTTGCCCCTTTAAATAGCGGGCGTGCCCCTCTTGCTTCTCCCCGAGCCGAAGCCCGAGCCGTCTCGCCACGAGCCGCGGCTCTGCCCCGATTCGCCGTCTCCAGAGCCTGCAGTGCGTCGCCGCCGCCATTGGAGCGCGTTCAAGCTCCTCTGTCGTCTCTGGCCTTTCTAATTCCTCCGAGACAAGGTTTTGGACCCCGTGAACTCTCTCCCTCGCTCAATTTTGCCTCGGGTCGCCCTCACCGGCCTGTCGACATTTACAGAGAGGCCGCAACCGCACGTCGTCGTCGACAGCCGCCTCTGGTGCTCCTCTGTTCGCATAAAGCGCCGTGGTGAGTCCGCGTTCCTCCCCTGTACCTCACCCCGCGCTCGATTTCTCCCTTCCCCATCCTCAATGCGCTGTCACCGCGAGCAGAGACTTCCCCGCGCCGCCGCCGTCCACCCCTGGTCGCCTCGAGCACCTCAGGCGAGTTCGCCCTCGTGCTCTCTCTCCTCCGGTGCTTTCCTTTCGAGAAACCGCGCACCGAAACCCCAGGACCGCCCGCAGTGGCGAGCTCTGAAGCTCTGTCGATGGCCGCCGCCGCACTGAAGGTGCTGGGACTGGCCGGCCGTCCTCTTCCTCCCTCTCAATCTCTTTTCCACCGTCCGATCTGAGATCAAGGGCCAAGAAAAGAACATACCCCTTCGAGGGGAATTTTGCTAAAGAGACCCCCAACTTCTTCTGTCTCAACCCGCCATCCAAAGGCGCCCTCCATGAGTACGCTTTCTCCTCTGGAAAGCGTATTTCCTTTCGGCATTTGATTTATTCAAAATAAAAAGAAAATCTCTAATTACAGATTTGCCACCGAGTTTCAAAACCCTTTATCTCCCTCGTTTCAAATCCGTTTTGGCCCAAACAAGTTGCGTTAGATCCGTAATTTCATGATCTATCTAATGGTACAGTTTTTATATATGTTAAAGTACTTTGAAAATCAAAGTAAATTAATTATTTAATGTTTTAATCTTGCCCTTTTCAAAATCTTGTTTAAGTTATAAATCTCTCGTTCTAGATCCGTTTTGTCCCGTTCGAGTTGCGTTGGTTTCGTAACGATAAGATCTACCTGTTAGTAACAATAATAAATATGTTTTATTCTTTAAAAGAAAATGATAATTGATTAATCTATAATCAATGGTTTTCCAATTAAAACAAATTAGGGTTTCCACCTCGACTTTTCATAAAATGATATATACCTAGTTTAATCGTGTTTTCCAAGAAAATATAATGTGAATTAATTCAGTTTGGGTATTTCTCTAGAGTATCCAATACATGCTTTTTATATAGATAAAATAAATGAAGCCTAGTTTCTTTTTAAAAGCTAATCTTTCGGTAGTCGTTTCTTTTCCGTTATAGATCCGATTAGCGTGTTTCTCGCGTCTGTGTGATCGTAGAAAGACGTAGATTTCTTTTAAAGCTCTTTTCATTGATTGGTGTATTGTTCTAAATTAGATCCATTGTATGTTATGCATGTTTGTTCAACTGCTTGTGTGGTGTTTACTATCTTGTCCAATCGGTAGTGTTACGTGGAGGTCAAGAAGAAGCCATCTGAAGTTGAGAATCAGTTGAAGAAAGGATTTAAGCGTTTAAGGCAAGTATAGCATGGGATCTTCCTTGTTACCTATACACTTTAATATCACTTAATTCATATGCATGTGTCTACCTTGTTACCCGTAAGGATTACCTAGATTTGATATCCTGTACCTTATGACCTTTGAGGGTTTGCATGTGGGTAGCTTATGCTAGTGCTCATAAAGAATAACCATGATCTTGTAATTTGACTAATGATATATGCAATAACGATAAAAGATGACTTTTTAGCAACGTGGACTATAGGTGGAACATCAGGAACTCACACTTGTGTTCTCACTCATAGGGATATTTCTGTAAGAGATTACCCCGAGAAAACAGTACTACCATAAGCTAATGGGCTCTGGCTTGACTCAGTATTAGACTTTTGCTAGTTTGTGGCAACTTACCTGAGAGGGCGCAAGAAGGGCTCTGGGAAAGTGGGGACTTGGTCTGCCAGAAGGTGCGCTGCGGTGACTTCTGGGAGGGGAGTTCTTGCGATCTCGTTAAAGGGAACTTGTAGCGGGTTGTTACCTATTAGTGGAATCTGTGAACGGTCTCGTAGTGAACCCTGCCGGCCTACCTTGGAAGTGGGATAAGAGGGTCGCGTCCTCTGGCGAAAGGGCAATTCACGACTTGTGGGTAAAGATGTACACCTCTGCGCAGAGTTAAAAACTATCATGATAGCCGTGCTCACGGTTACGAGTGGCTTGGGCTCCTTACTGTGTGATGTACTTATGTCATGGCTCATCAGTTGTTATTTGTTATTGACTATTGTGACTTGTTCATATAAGCATTATATCTTGTTCACCTGATCATGTGGTTATTTGGGCTTATGTTGAACTTGATGCTACTCATCTACTAAAATTATGATTCACTTAAAAGTTGATGCAGTTAAACCCGTGTCTATCCTTTTTGAGCCTCATGAACCCCATGTTATCTTGTTGAGTACGACATGTACTTACACTTGCTTTATTTTCAATACTTGGATAAAAATCCCGGATGGGTACCAGTTTGCAAGAGTTGGAAGAGATAGGCTTGTGATCAACCAGTCAGTTGGTCCCTGTGGAAGTGGAGTCTTCACCCGATGTCCGAAGTCGTCTTTCCGCTGTTCGTTGTGTTAAGGTTATCCTTTGACCTTATATGTTATATATTTAAGTATTGTCTTTTGATGCTACCTTAATTTGTGGCTATATGTGAGATTTGACTTTCTGAGCTCACATATGGTGTATATCTGGTTTTGTCCTTAAAACCGGGTGTTACAGGCGTCTCCCCAGCGACCGGCGTCGTCGTCCCCCCCCCTCGCCGCCGCGGCCGGCGTCGATGTCTCCTCGCGGCGGTGCTTCCCCACGCGTCCGCGACGACAATGGCGGTCTGGCGAACTTGGGCGGGCACGGGCACGGGCACTGGCACGACGGATCGGCGTGCCGCACGATACGGCACGGCACGCGTAGGACCGTGCTCGTGCCCAGGATTGAGCACGGCAGCACGCCAGGCACGGCACGACACGGCAGACATGCGTGCCCTACCGTGCCCGTGCCTTACCGTGTTGAGCCGTGCTCGGGCCAGTGCCGCCATCTTTAGGGAGGGGGGGCTGGGAGGGGCCTGACACCTCCAATGGGAGGGGCTTTACACCTCCAATGGTCTACTAGTTCTTTTATATTATATAAGTAAATATCTCTTCAATGTTATTCTGTCCCCACTAATTCATTCCAAAGTCCCAAGCGTCAAGTAGCTGATCACTTGAGGCTCAAATACTCAGTTAGAAGCAGCCCATTTAGCCATTTAGGCCTCTCCGACAGCTCAAAAAAATACACTGTGATGAATGTGAAGCGTCGTTGGTCGCCCCTTCATCTTCTCATCGCAGCCTGCCTCTTCAGCTTCACATCGTGGCGCTCCGCAGACGCTGTTGCACACGCTGCCGATAGTCGATTGTCGCTTGATCCAGTGGCGGATCTAGGATTTAAGATTAGGGTATGCCGTCAAAAAAAGTTTATATACAATTCGGTAAAACCATTTTTTTATAATATTAGGTAAAACCATTTGACAATTCGATAAAAATTATAAACTTTACAACATAATAATTTGGTATATCTGCACTTACTAAACCTGATAAATCTTAAATTCAAAGATTAAAATTAAAAATATCCACAAATTATAATTTAAATAGTTGGGGCATCACATTAATAGTTTATAAGACTTATAGGTATAAAAGATGCAATGTCTACCGAAAGAAACGGTAAAACAGGACAATTTTTTTTATCACAAAAACAGTACAAATTGAACTCTCGTGCAGTACTATTGTGTAGCCAAGCCATCTCGCGTGGGGCCCTCCCGTGTACTTCCCCCAATCGCAGGCAAGGTCATAAGTCGCGGCATGAGGCCGTGGCTCGTGGGCCTTGAAACTAGGAACTGGGAAGGCCATCTCGCGAGAGCAAAGTAGCCAGGCCGCAGCGTCCTGCGTCCGTTTGACCATTTCTATATATACGTTTTACTTTTTTATACAAATATACATATGTATATGTACGTATTCTTGTTGGACTGCAGGGTATGCCGGTGCATACCTGGCATACCCTGTAGATCCGCCACTGGCTTGATCGCCGCTAGCTACTAGACGTCGGACTTGGATGTCAACTTTGCCGGGTAATGCACTACACCATTGTCCCCTCCTATACTCAGATCCTGGCTCCGCCCCTAACTATATGCCTTGGCGAGTGAGATGGAGAGTGAGGGTTGATTCTCTCATCTAAATCTTTTAATGACGGTATTACCAAGATTTGGCTTTCTCTCATGGGGGAGCCAAATCTGCTCTCATCTAAATCCGAGTGAGTTCCTCATTGCTCACACCGAAGTAGTAGGCAAGGCGAGGTGAGGCACCTCCAAAAAACAAGCAGCCCCTTATAGTTTAACTAAGTTTAGAAAAAAAATATTGTTAATACTTATAAGTTATGACTCTACATAGGTATACCATGAAAACATATGAACTAATATGATAATTAAGGTAATACTTATTTGGAATCATAGAGTTACTATATTATTATAGATTTAGTTAGTTTAAGTTTTTTTTTTAAAAAAAAAAACTGTTTGACAATTTTTTGAAAAAATGACAATTGTATTTTTTTTCTCGAAGGACACTACCAACTCCTCCTAAATCCTTCATAACACAGGTACTTAAAATGCGTTATCACTCCTTATATTGAAGAGTACTGACAAATGCACTTCCCTCCGTTGTTCCTTGTGAATTTCCCAAAGTGAAGATGACAAATGGTAGTACGTAAAGATTGAAAGATACTAACACACTACAGGTTGAACATGAACTAGTGTACAATGCAAATTTGAAATCCAGGGATGGGCCACCATTTGTCATCTTCAGTTTGGAAACTAGTACTAGTATGTAATAAAGACAGAGAGATACTAGTACACTAGAGGTTGAAGATAACTATCATACAATGCAAAATTAGTGTCCAAGTGAAGTAAAGTAGTGTACAGTGCAAGTTCACAGCCAAGGAACTAGCAGCTACTTACAAAATGTACGTATCTGTTAAACCAAGTTTTGTTTTCATTTTATCGAGCTGCCACCGAGCCGGCAATCCGGATGTTGTCCTCCGAACTGGGTTGCCACAGCTTCTCGAACCCGTCGGCCACTGACATCGGCTGCGCCAGCATGGAGAGGCTGAACACGACCTCGGTCATGTTGGGCCGCCTGGCCGCGTCCTCCTCGGTGCAGGCCCTCGCCATGCCGGCCAGGCTAAGAGCGGCCTCCATGTGGTACTCCTCGCTTCCCAGAGCGGGGTCCATCCACTTGCTCAGCTTCGCCTCCCGCTTGTCGCCGGCGTCCAGCACGCCACGGATCTCCCTCCACAGCATGCCGATCTCCGAGCCGACGCGCGCCTCCATCGCCCTCCTGCCGGACAGGAGCTCCAGGAGTAGCAGCCCGAAGGCGAACACGTCGGAGCTCGTCGCGGCGGCGTCGACCATGGCTGGCTTGGCCAGGGAGAAGCTTGATATCTTGGCCCTGAAATCCGCCGTGAGGAGAATGTTCCGCGCTCGGATGTCGCCGTGCACCATGCTCGGCTGCGTGTGCTCGTGCATGTAGAGTAGGCCGTTCGCGACGTCCAGCGCGATGCTCAGCCTCTGGCCCCACGAGAGAGTTGTTGCCACGGTCGAAGACGACGACGATGGCAGCGGGGACGACGGTGGCTTCTGGTACAGCCACTTGTCGAGCGAGCCCTTCTCGGCGAACTCGTACACCATGAACGCGTAGTCCCCGTCGGCGCCGATGGATATTCCGGCGAGCTTGATGAGGTTGGCGTGGTTCACCATCTGCATCATCTTCAGCTCCGCCGACACGTCACCTTTCGCTGGCTTCACCGCGAACACCTCCCCGTCGAGCTTCGCCCGGTAGTAGGTACTGCCGATCTTGCACCGCTCGTCAAGGCTCATCGTCGCCTCCATGATTTCCTCTTCCACGAAGATGATGGGCTTGTCGATGAACTGCGACACGCCGGTGAGCAGCTTCCCTCCTTTCATCACGTGAGCGAAGGAGCTGCTGCTGTCATGGCCGTATTGGTTCCTGGACCAAGAGGAGAGCTTGTTGTTCACGGCGAACCGTGAACCCAGCCGCATCGACAGCGGCGGCTTCTTTCGGTACCTTCGGTGCGCCAGGATCGCCACGAACAAGGCGGCGAGCGCGACGACGAGAGATCCGGAGACGCTGGCGCCTATGATGACAGCCCGACGTCGCCGCCGGGACTTGCCGTCCCCTGCACTGGCAGCGTAGAGCATCGGCGGAAGCCGCGGCCGCTGTTGAACTGGGATCAGCATCGGCTGCCCCACCACGATGACGTTGTTCGCCTCGGCGATCTCGTCCACGCTGGCGTTCATCAGCTTGCTCACCTGGGACATGGTGTCCCCTGCTTGCCACACGTAGGTGATGATGAGTCTCTGCACCCCACGAGCCGGGCACCGGCAGAAGAGCGGCACCGTGACCTCCTGCCCGATCTGTAGAGCGGTGGGTTTCGACTCCGGGTTCAGATCGCCGATGAGGTGGTACTCGGTGAGGTTCTCGTAGTAGAATCTGGCGAGGTTGAAGAAGATGTCGCCCTGCCGGATCGGGTACGTGACGTTTGCGAAGGACCAGCGGCCCGTGCAGCCGCACCTGACGGGCACGAGCAGCGGCTGGCCTGGCTGCAGCACGCCGTCCTCGGAGCTGAGATTGTTGGCGTTGGCGATCCGGGCCTGGCTCGTACCGAAGAGGTCCGAGATGCTGCCGAGGTCCTGGTACCCCGGGGACTGCGTCCAGTACACCACGTACGTGTCGCACGGCGACGACACGTTACAGGCGAACTGCGCGGGGACGGTGTAGTTTGTGCTGTCCTGGGCACCGGCCCGCTGCCGGAAGCCGAGGAGGAGGGTGACGACGAGCAGCAGCGAAACGCGGCAGCAGAAATGGCGTGGTTCCATTTCGCTCTCGGTGTCGGTGTCACGGCCTCACGTGGCTGCTTTCCTGTGATCTCCTTGGCTAAATGAGGCTGTGAAGCAATGAGGCTGCGTAGCGTAGTATAGCTAGCAATAGCATGCAGTCCGGAATTCCATGGACGAGACCGTTCAAGTCAATAGCGCGGTGGCCATTTGTCGCGGCTCGGGTGCTTTGATTCGGTCCTCGAAGTCTCACTCCGCGATGCAGATGCCATTCGCTGATCCCAGCCTGCCCTAGGCCGTTTTTCTTTATACTAGCAGTAGCAGGCATGATTTCATATTAATTAGTACAAATGTAGCCGCCTGTTTATTAGTAGGGTGCAGCCGGGACGAAGAATGCAACAAACCATCATTCGGAGGTCGCTCTCATGGCGATTGCTTTCAGCCGGAACAACGGAACGAGTCTGCCGCTGTCTGATTGAAGCAAAGAGTTGCTGTCAGATGATGCTATTGCTACGGCGTCGTTGTCAAGAGAGGAAGAGGAAGGGGATTATACTATGCTGCCAATAACCAGCATCGTAAGATATCGCTAAGCAATGAGGTGTTGATGCACCCAATGCCTATGTAAAGTTTTTTGTTATCTGCAGGAAGAACTGTTTATACGCAGATGGAGACGTTCAGGTATCTGGAATATGGATGACAAGGTGGATAACAGACATGACACCTTCTACTCGTTGTACTACGGACTATAGCTAGGATTTTAATCTGATCGACAAAGCAAACGACAAAAAACAGACTAAACCTATACCGGAGATTAATGGGCAAGTTCAGAGCAGCTCTGAATGATTTTTGAACTGATGGAAATCAGCTTGCAAAACCGAAGGTTCACTTGGTCTAATGAGAGGCCAATCCGACACTGGTGTGGTTGGATTCAACGTTCTGCAGTTTCTTTTTTTTTCTCGATCAGCAAGAGACCAACACAAGGAGTTCGGCTGCATTCTAATTCGAAAACCAATTGTTAAAACTTAAAAGTGGATGGTTTCAGGGAATCGGTGAAAGAGGCCTAGAACAGGTCTCGGCTCGGATCGGCACACCTTACTGTTGAGTAAAACTAGAAGCAACCACGCAAACCCCTATTAAGTAACACGAGACTGCAGCTACACATTGCTAGAGGAGGCGTGTTTTTTATTTTACACCAATTTTGACCTAATCCATGTAAAATTAGTTATCACTAGCCGTAGCCCTCCAAATAGCCAATTCTGGCTCGTGTTGCAAAATTGCGAGACATGTGATCATTAACCTGTGATCATTAGCCGATTTTGACCTGTGATTTCAGCTCTCTAAGGGCTGTTTCAGTTTTGAGAGGCTAGACTTGTGATCATTAACCTTACTTTTACCTGTCAATACTCAATGCGCCATTTCTGAGTTGTGAGAGTATTACAGTATACCATACTACGAGCCAAATTTCCACCTATTTAGAGGGTGTTTGGAACTGCTTCACTCTAGGTTTTTCAGTTCCGTTCCATATTTTTTAGCCAAACACTTTCAGCTTCACGCACTCGTTTCGAGAAAAAAACGTGGAGTTGTGAGAGAACCTAAAGAGGTGCTCCACAAACTCTAGGTTTTTGTAGAGCTGCTCCACTATGGAGTTTGTGGGGCAGAGTTTATGGAGCAGTCCTAAACACGTCCTTACACTCAATAGTATCTACAAAATCCTAATGTGCACCACACCTAAGGTTTTTTTTTAAGGTCAACGGGGGGAGGCGCTCCCCACCTGATTTTGATTAATATCAACAACCTCGGTTTTAGAAAACGAGACAAAAACCTTTTGTTCAGTTAATTTTGGAAAACCGAACTAAAACCAATACAACAGTCCTCGTCCAAGGACGAATGTAGGCATAGCCAAAGATACACAAAAGAAGAGAAGAGGAAAGAAAGAAAGAAGAGAGAGAGAAGAAAGTATGAAAGTATGACAACAAGACACAAGAACTCTTTAACGATGCCTCCAAGAAGGTGAACGATGCCGCAACATAATCATCGTTGGCCAAGGTGCAAAAGGTGACTCCGCATGACCTTGGCGTGGCTTTCGCTCGAGCCTTGTGCCACTTGTTGAGTGGACCAAATCAGGAGCAACGACGCTGGACACTGTCCAAAGTCGGCCGCCGCCACACCACGCGAAGCCGTTCCCGGACTCGCTCGCGATAGTGGGAGGCGCACACCAATAGAGCGACCGCGCGTAGATGAAGAGGGGGGGGGGGGGGGGGGGGGGGTTGCCGACCGCCGCCACACCACGCGGAGCCGTTCCTGGACTCGCCCGCGACAGTGGGAGGCGCGCACCGGCAAGTGAGTGTCGGCCGCCGCCACACCTCGCAGAGCCGTTCCCGGACTCGCCCGGGACAGTGGGAGGCGCGCACCGACAAAGCGACCGCGCGCAGATGAAGAGGGGGGGGGGGGGTTGCCGACCGCCGCCACACCACGCGGAGTCGTTCCCGGACTCGCCCGCGACAGTGGGAGGTGCGCACCGACATAGCGACCGCGCGTAGATGAAGAGAGGGGGTTGCCGACCGCCGCCACACCACGCGGAGCCGTTCCCGGACTGTTTTCATCGGTGATGTCTTTTGACAAAAGCTCTATACACTGTAGGATTTATACTATAAGAAGTATTTATATCTTCGGTAAAGACTGAATTATTAGAAAACCCTAAATTTGCTTAGAACATCTGAGAAAAATAAACAGCTCATGGAGGCCCACTAACAAGGAGTGTGCAGCCCATGAAGGCCAGTGGTTTTGTTCCTAAATAAATTCTTTGTGGTCTTACGTATTCAGTCAACAATCGAGTGCTTTTTTTGTTTTGTTTTGTCTCGAATTTCTTCCATCCAATAAAAATATGGCTTGTCATCTCTATTTTCATCCTAAAACTGGTGGATTCATTTTTTTCAACCTTATTTGAGTAGAGTGAATCATGAGAAACGAAAAAATATGGTAAAAAGTTACTCCCCCCATTGTTATTTTAAGAATCTTGGAGAAAACCATCTCAAGTTGGACTAAATTTATGTAATAATATAGTAACATTTATGATGTCAACTAAGTATCATTAGATTCTTTATCAAATATATTTTCATAGTATATCTATTTGATATCACAAATCTTTATAATTTTCTCTAGAATTTTGGTCAAACTTAATATGCTTTAACTCTCCAAGATTCTTGAAATGACTTATAATTTGGAATGGAGGAAGTACATGTTTATCTCTCATTTTCCCTTTTCTTTGGGGAATATCTCCCATTTCCCCCTTAATCATAAGCATTCAATATATGACCCATTCATATTGCAAAAGCCAGTGCAAAGTGCATATAAATTGAGAAATTATTTCTGAAAAAATTATCTAATTGAGCTGAAATTTAAAATAACCTGCGTGATAGCCTGAAGTGAGAAACAAACATATACCACGACATGTCGGAAACATATATTACAGATGAAACGAAACAAAAACATAAGAACTATAAGTAGTAAATGGCAGCACTTTGCACAGGAAATTAGCCAGGAATAAAAGCCCAATAGCAAGATTAAGACCCACAACGAAAACACGCCAGTGTAAGCCCAGTAGATAAAGGAAAAAGGCGGAGCTGTGAGCAATATTAAGGTCTGTTTGGTATAGCTTTGCTTTACTAGTAAAACTATATTTTTAGAAAATAGCTTCATGAGAGAGAAAGAGGAGAGAGAGCTATGATAAGTTGAAACTGAGCTATTTTGGAAAAAGTGTTTGGCAAAACAGCTTCACCAACATTTATGTATGTATATAGAGAGAAAGAGGAGAGAGAGCTATGATAAACTACTATTTTCAGCTTCATCTCACTTCATATCTTTGTGAGAGGGGAAGAAAAACAACTTCATGGGTGAAGCTGTTTTGAAAGGAGGTGTTTGACAAAAAAAAACAGCTCACAAAAACTTTATAAAGCTGTTATAAGCTATACCAAACAGACTCTAATTTCAGTTTTATCCCATTTCATATCTTTGTGGGAGGAGAAGAAAAACAACTTCATAAGTGAAGCTACTTTTAAAAGAGGCGTTTGGTAAAAACAGCTCACATGAGTTGTACCAAATAGACCATAAACACACAAATCTGATTTTACCAACCACAAATGAGTTTTTTTTTTTCAAATCACGTTACATAGACATGTACTCGTATATGTACACATCCATCCCTGTAAACAGACACATATACATCCTATTCATATGAATACCTCAGAAAGACTGAAATTAAGTTGCCAAGATGGTTGAAGACACGGTAGATGTCTCGTTATTGATTAACACATCATCTACTACTACTAAAAAACAACGTTAATATATTATTAAAAAATATGAGCACCTATATCAAATCGAAAATTTAAACTTGTGTGGACAGAAACCCAACAAGACTTTGATTTTTAATTTGGTATATACATATGAAGCTATTTCAACAACGTGCAAGAAGTTAATCATTGTAATATACTGTACAAAAGTACAAAAAAAGAAAAAGAACTGCTCTCAACAGGGCCTATATTGACAACCGCATATACTATTTGTAAACTGCTCTCGACTTTGTAAGTCGATCATAAAACTGTTAACGGATGTCTAATTTTGAGTTGGAATAAGAAGTTATGACTATTACTCCCTCCATCCAAATTGTAGGTCATTCCAAAAATCTTAGAGAGTCAAAGTTTATAAAGTTTGACCAAATTTATATAAGATGATAATAACATATTTGATATCAACTAAGTATCATTAGATTCTTTATTAGTTATATTTTCATAATATACCTATTTATGTCATAAATCTTTATTAATCTTTTGTCAAACTTAAAATGTTTTGACTCTTTAAGATTCTTAAAATGATTTGTCATTCAAAATGCAGTGAGTATATGAGTTAAGTAAATAAGAATCCAATTTGCAGGAAAAAGTAAATAGGAATCCACTAAACAATACTACTTCTGTCTTAGAAAAATATATCTATAAATTTAGTTTAAGTGACTATTTATATGATTTAAAACATATATACTAAAAATATATTTTAAGAAAAAATTAGTGTAATTATTTTGTATAATAATAAAGGTCCATTCCATGGTCTAAAGTTTAGCACTAAACATTACATCACTTTAGTTCCTAAGGCTCCTAAAGTTGTGTCTAAAGTTTAGTCAATCTCAAAAAAAAAGTATTAGTTCATTAGACCATAAATATGAGCTAAATCGGTTTGAAGTTTAGCCCTTAGTGTTAGTCTGCTAAACTTTAGACATACAATCTAATTGAGTTTAAATATTTACATATAAGTTTGGTCAAACTTAATAGGATTTGATTTAGCACCATGCTGTAATCGTTGATGAATGGACTAAATAGCGGTACCCCGTATGTTAAGGTTTTATTACATTCAGAACCCTTTATTTTCTCACATGTATCACAGTACGCCGCATTACCACTACATCAGCCAGCCCAGCCTTCCCCAATTCCGGCCACACCCACACCCGCTTCGCCTGCGCCGCCGCCTCCCCTTCTCTTCTCTTCCCGTGCAAGCTTCACAGCCGCCATCTCCTCCTCCCTTCGCGACGCGCCCGCTCCTGCGCCGCGATTCCTCTATCCCCGCCTTCCCCGCCCGCGCCGGCTGTTGCACCGGACCCAATCCGCCAATCTGTTCCCCTCTTCCGTGCGAGGGGTGCTATCACCGGCGGCCGTTTCGATTCGGGTCTGATCGGATCAGCGTCAGCAGATGGGTCGCGACGCCGAGGAGACCTCGCCGCCGGTGTCCTCGTCGGAATTGGAGCAGGAAGAAGACGACGACGACTGCTACCTGAGCGATCAGGAGGACGATGCCCTAGAAGAGTCCGTCCTCCAGGTCCTCGAGGACGAGCACCTCGAGGACTGCCATTGGTCCGCCTCATCCGTGCGTGTCCTGTCCTGATTTTGTCCTCCGCATCGGTCTCCGTCGTGAGACCATCCTCAGCTGCTTCCTCTTGCTGACGCATTCCTTGTTTGCTTGTGCTTGTTGCAGGTGATTACCAAGGAATCCCTCCTGGCGGCGCAGGTGACTGCGGGGGCTCTCCCCTATTCGGTTTCTACACTACACACTATTTCTGATACTGATGCCTTTTTTTTGTTCTCAATTCCATTTGGTGGTTTGGGCGTTCGTGTGATGGTAGAGAGAGGATCTTAGGAAGGTGATGGAGCTGCTAGGGTTGAGGGAGCACCATGCCCGGACGCTCCTCATCCACTACCGCTGGGACGTGGAGAGGATTTTTGAGCTTCTCGATCAGAAAGGCAGTGATAGGCTCTTCTCGGAGGCTGGTATTCCTCTTCAGTACACCAATAATAATGCAGGCACAACCTCCTCCTCGGAGGTGAACTGCAATGTTTGTTATGATGATGTGACACCCTCGGCTGCCTCCGAGATGGACTGTGGCCACAGTTACTGCAATGATTGTGAGTAATGTTTGTTTCGGTTGGCTCAGATGATTCCGCATTTTCATCTTTTGCATGTTCCAGTTAATATACTCTGGTAGAGAAATGGTGTAATGCATTGTTCATAGCAAAGAAATATGGAAGAATGACACCTCTTAACCACTATTCTATCAAACAGTTTGGCTCATGTCTATTAGGACTTGCAAGATCTGTTTGGTATTCAGAAGCTGCTTTGTTTGCTAACAGCTTTCAATATAGTGTCAATATAATAGTCCAATGTTGTTTCTTCCTTTAGCTCTTTATATCATTTTGGGCCTTTGGGGCATTTGTATCTGTATGTCAAGCATGAAACTGGCCTTGTGAATTAGGAGCTATTGATAACTGTTGCATGTATAGTTCTAACATATTTTTGCTTCAAATCATCATGTGTCGATTCATACACACTCATCATATATATTTTATTTGAAATATCAATCTAGAGTGGGCCTCTAAATTATATCATTATATTTTTATGTTTACATGAATGATATCATTTTTTTTCTACCTAGCCCTTACCTCCGGTCCACCACCACAAACATAGAGTATAAACCAAAGAATAGCCTTTATATGAATGAGCTTTTGCTGCACCTAGTTTCTTCCTGGATAGCTACTAACTTTCCTGTCCCTCGCCTAGGTTGGACTGAATATTTCATTGTGAAAATAAATGAGGGTCAGAGCCGGCGTGTCAGATGCATGGCTCCAAAGTGCAATGCTATTTGTGATGAAGCAATAATTCGAAAACTAGTCATTGCGAGACATCCAGATATTGCAGAACGCTTTGAAAGATTTTTACTGGAATCTATATTGAGGATAATGATACAGTCAAGTGGTGCCCAAGCACACCACATTGTGGAAATGCTATACGCGTTAAAGGCGATATTCATTGTGAGGTGGAATGCACATGTGGATGCCAGTTTTGTTTTAATTGCTCCTTACGAGCACACTCACCATGTTCCTGCATGATGTGGGAGCTCTGGATCAAGAAATGCCGTGATGAATCCGAAACAGTGAATTGGATAACAGTAAATACTAAGCCCTGTCCCAAGTGTCACAAACCAGTGGAGAAGAATGGTGGCTGCAACCTTGTTGCATGTATATGTGGACAAGCGTTCTGGTTAGATTTATGCTTCTTCATCTTTACTTCTTCCATTTTGAATTCATATAGTTGACTAGACCCAACCCAATATTAACATTCTTTGTATGCTAAAGTTTTCCACTTGATTGTTCTTTTGTTATTGGCCATACTACACTATTCACTTGATCTCCTAGTTTTTCTCCTTTATATCATCATTATAATTTAGATTAGCTGTTCTATACTTCTACATAGCATGGTCACAATTACATATATCTAGTTAGAGGGTGTTTCGTTAAAGAATCTGGTAAATCTACCTCGTATCCAAATCTGAGAGGCAATTCATGCACCGGTTATTAAGTTGTCGTTATGGAATATTCAGACAGACATATAGCACAGATGTCAGTCTTGATATCTAAACCACAAGCATATAATTTAGGACTGATTGGTGAATTACCTGTGAGATGATTGTTGTGTCAATATCAGTACATGTATATAATTTAGTACCTTAGTCTTAGTATTGATTGCTCTTTTCCACGCTCTTCTTTTTTTTTGCAAGAATAATATATTTGTAATTTGCAAATCTAATTTCTTCTGGTTAGAGACTACTCCCTCCGTCCTAGAAAGAATGACGTTTTGGGTGTTCGTGCCACAAGTTTGACTTGATTTGTTGAAAATACGTGCAACATTTGAATCTCCTAATAAATTTATTAAAAAACTAGATTCAAAGATCTTTCCAATGATACTAATTATACGTTATAAATATTAATATTTTTTAATATAATTAATCAAAGATGTTTTTCAGGAAGCGTAAACGTCATTCTTTCTAGGACGGAGGGAGTACCATTTAATTTTGCCACATAAAATTAGTTGCTAGTGGCATGAATGATTCTGGTATTTTGCTTGTAGTATAATACACAACTTGACAGAAGCATATGCTTGGTTGGTCTCAATGGTGTATGCTAAATACTCTTTCTCCTGATTATAGGATGAGCATATAACATGGCATCAAATTACTTAGGCCTTTAACCCAAGGGGATTGAGGGGGAAATAAACTAATTATCCTCTCACCCATGTGGCAGATAGTCAGAAAAGTTACATTAAAGTGTCAAAATTAGTGTCCCATTGTGTTGTCCTTTAAGTTGTATTCTCTACTGATTGAGGTTGCCTTCTATGTTTTTTCTGTCCTAGATTTCATCCGCTTTTCCTTTCATGATTATTTTATCAGTGTTATGTAACTTATATTTTGTTATGTGATACTTTTGAATGTAGTTGGTTATGTGGGGGTGCTACGGGTAGAGATCACACATGGTCAAGTATCAGTGGCCACAGTTGTGGCCGGTTCACTGATGATCAGACTACGAAGACAGAACAAGCAAGGCGAGACCTCTATAGATACATGCACTACCACAACAGATACAAGGCTCACACCGACTCTCTTAAGCAGGAAGCAAAGCTAAAGAATGAGGTCCAGGGGAAGATATCCATTTCAGAAAATAAGGAGTCAAAGATAAAAGATTATTCTTGGGTTATAAATGGGTTAAACAGGCTATTCAGATCAAGGCGTGTTCTTTCCTATTCGTATCCGTTTGCATTCTACATGTTTGGCGATGAGATTTTCAAGGATGAGATGACTCCTCAGGAAAGAGAAATGAAGCAGAATTTATTTGAGGATCAGCAACAACAATTAGAATTTAATGTTGAAAGACTATCTGGTTTCCTTGAGAAAGATTTTCAACTTTTTACTGATGATGAGGTCATGGATACAATGAAGCATGTCGTCAATCTTTCCAATGTGGTTGATAAGCTCTGCAAACAAATGTAAGAACTCTTCTTGACAAAGTTTGTTTTTGCAGTTTGTAATTTCATGTACAAATTATTATACTACGTTTACTCTTTTGCAGGTATCAGTGCATTGAGAATGATTTGTTATATCCTCTACGCACACCTCACAATATTGCCCCATACAAATCTAAGGGCCTTGACAGGGCCTCGGAGCTCAATATTAGTTGGGATTCTGCTGAACAAAGTTCACAGTCAACAAAACGTAGTCAGGATGAGCACAGGAACCAACCAGGTATGCATAATAATGAATACGGTAATTTCATATTGCATTTCCTTTATCCAGCTTCCTATCACACCAGAAGGATTACCTTTTTTTTTAATAGTTGCCGATGCATATCTATTTCCTGTGCAGAATCGACTGTTCTGGGGAAACGAACTCATGAGTTGCATGGCTCGAGTTCTGATAATAGGGGGCACCAATCTAACAAGCGAGAGAGGGTAGATGCTAATGGTGGTGGTGGTGCACTTTTTGATCTCAATGTGCCAGCTGAAGTGGTGGACAAGATCTGAAACTTCATTATCTGATGGGTGATGGCACATTCCTTTGAACTGTACAGCTGACTTAAGGTTCCTCACCAACATAAAGGAAAAATACTGTTCTTTTTTGCTGCCTTACCACCATAGAGTACCTCCATGTCAATTTTTTACCCTGGTGCTAGGATCCCAAGATATAGAGTAGCTTTTAAGTTATATGTTGCATTTCATGACATGATTTGAGCCAATGTTCATAGTTCTGATAAAGCTAGTTCTACCCCTCAAGAAAGATGAGGATATTTTGGAATAGAACTTGGCCATGCCTGTGTTGCAAATTCCAGATGTAATGTATGCAGCATGGTGAAGGGAATTATTTGTTGACAAGAATGGGGGTGTGCCTATTTCCTGGGAAATGGGTGGTTATAGTGACAATGCAGACAATGTTATAAAACTGCTCCTGATTCGTCGTACTAAATGTGGACTTTTGTTTGTTGCAAGTGTCAACCATTGCTCCCAAGACTGGCAGGTTTCTAAGCTAGCTTTGTATTCGACCAGTGAAAATCTCGGTTTTCTGGGCATGGATGGCCATACGGATAACTGTATGTAACTGTAGCAGTGGGTGGAGCTGCAAGATGTCAATCATGTACGTTTTGATAGTGCGTGTTCCTTTTTTTTTGGCAAGGTGTGTGTGTTACTTTTCGTTACTTCAGACCCCCGAAGGGCCATCGTCCTGGCACGAGCCTGATGATACTAAGTTCCAAATTGGATCCAAATCGGAAATCGTTCTATTTTTTCTATATACATGACTTTTATTATGTATCTAGACATAGCCTACATTTAGCATGAATCTAGACTAGACATAGCCTATATTTAGGTCTATAACAAAAACAATGTACATAGAAAAGATAGGAGGACTTATAATTTGGGAAACGGAGGGAGTACCCAAGTCAATATTTGGACCGTGCATTGAAACCTAGCATCTGGCCATGCTGTACCTTTCTAGAACCCACGCAAAGAGACACGGATATGGTGATCCATGGAAAATTGGGAGCACTTGTACGATGCACACACTTGGGAATCTTGTGCGTGAAAGAACTCTCTATATTGTATGCCATACGGAAACATTTGTCCTTGGATTTGTGAAGTCTCTAGCTACAAGCTTGCCCTGTACTACTAGAAGAAAATTGCTCGAGTTCTGTAGCCCTCTGACTTCCCTAATAGGACGACGCCCCCAATTTGCCATGGTATGGTAGAGAGAGCATCAGAGTACCCGTTCTCTACTGCAGCTGGTAAGTTTAGCCTCTGACAGCTTAGAGAACCGATGAGAAGAATCTTTCTGGATCTGAGCCTTGGGTCGATTCCATAATCAAATGCTCTTGGAGCTGGTTTCCAATGTGCATGCATCGCCACCACATCTGCGGTTTCTTACTGCCCCAATTTCTCGCTTCACCTACACACACGTTCCAGCGATTGTTTACAGCAAGTAGCTGGACGCATCGGCACAAGAGGGTCCAAGAGCACATGAAACCTCGAGCATGTCTGTCGCTGGGGGCATTTGTTTATTCCCTCCCCACTGAGATTTTATTATGAGGATAAGTAGGGTTACCAAGGTTCCTCTTGTCTTTATAAACGGCACGGCTTTCCTTGGCCGTCATTGGCAGCATCATTTGGATCTTAGTGCTGGTCTCTGGTCATTGCGAAAATAATTGAAACCGAGCTTTGCTGGGGATAGGATCATAGGAAGCAGCAACGTGCATCGACGATGAAGGCCTACCAGGGGCTCTTCGAGTCCAAGCCCACTGCTCTTCGAGTCCAATGTCGGGAACGATTCGTGTTGGCGGCAACAACGGAAGCACAAGCCCCCTTCCTAGGATGCTTATCATTTGTGTTCTCAAAAAAAAAAAAAGGATGCTTATCATTTGTGTAATATTGAAATGCATTATCTATTTACTAGGATGATGCAGTTCACCACTGTAATCCTGTAGACCTCCTAGGTCCCTCATCAAAAGCGTGTTGTCTGTATCAAATATTTTTTACCTTAATTGCAAAATGATAAATAAATATTTTTCCGTATTTTTTAGGGAAAAAAAAGCAACGTGCGTGCGCTCTTCTCCTGTCTCTCTTGAGAGAACCGGTGATGCAGCAGCATTTGGGTGTCTGGCTAGTTCACAGAACCAGCTCGCTACACGCAGAAAAGAAAGATGACCTAAAATTCGCGATCATATTTTTTTTCTTTTTGAGAAACCGGCAGGATTTGGAGGAACTATTATTTGCGGCATGATTTGATTCACAAAAAGGTGCGGCAGGTCCGGTGCTTGTTGTGCAGACCAAAAAGAGAGGCTGATCAGATGCTGCTGTACCACTACCACGCGTGCGCTGTACCACGCTCGCATGTGAGTGTGAGACAGACGAGAGACGCTGCGGCTGCGCCCTGCGTCCTGCACTCCTGCTTCTGGAACAGTAGGGGGCACACCCCTAGTGGCGCCAAACCCCACAGCTAATTGCACTGGGATTAGGGCAACCCCAGAGCGGTGAGAGATTCCGTGACAAGAGGCTACATGACGCCTGGGCCCGGACGGACGGGATGGTTGGGGTGGGACCCACACTGCAGATGGTATTGAGCACCTACCAATCCAACCCTTCGACGTAGCGCTTGTCATGTACTACTTCGTATCCTACTACCGTTCTAGTTGCCCCCCAAAAAAGACGACTTGACACCACCGTCGACGTCGATCGAGCCATGTGTGTGGTCGTCTCGGTGTAGGATTTTCTTTTGTGCTGGATTTGGATTTGGTACAGTACAGGAAAGGAAATCCTTCTTAACTACTGCGTGTCTCAGTCTCACTGGACAGTCAAAGATTTCCCGAACGAACCACTTGAGGCCTTGTTTGGATGCACATGTATCTATCTTAAACCATATAGATTGGAGTAGATTGAAGTGTACATATTAGTTCAAATATACTTCAACACATATGGTTTGAGTGAGATATACAAGTGCATCCAAATGAGTGGCCAAGGAACAGGAAACGTTAGCTCGGTGGGGTCTGTCCAGTCCCAGTCTAGACATGAGGAGGATCTGTATGGTGAAGCTGAAGCAGCATCAGGACAGTATCGTCGTCTGTGGCGACCTTGCAATGCCATTGTGAGTACCGGTGCGATACGTGAACCGCGTCACATGACCTGCCAAAAGTTTTCTTTTGGAGGCGCAACGTACAGGTGTGTCATGTGTGAGCATAAGTAGCACGATAACAGTGTGCGTCGAGGCAAAGCAGCGCCTCTTTCTAGGCGGCGAGTCGAGCTGACAAGCTCACCGCCGGCTTGCTTGTCCGGTCCGGCCGCCCAGGGCAGCAGCAGCAGCAGTTGTGGCCTGGCCTCCGACTACGAGCCCTGCCAGTTTCTTGGCCGTGTCCTTGGCTGCAACTCGCTCGCTGCCCCGGCCGGCACGCACTTGGTCACGTCTGTTCCTCTGCGCCGCGGGTCTGTGTAGTCATGTATGCATGCCATTGCCAATTGACATATAGGAATAGGACGAGCTCTCCATCAATTACCGGAGCAGGGTCGGTCACAGGTCAAACAAACGCCATGCATGCCACTGTCCTGCTGCTGCGTTGCTTACAGTCCTTTTTATCCGCATGTGACCACCTCGTCTCATCATTGCCCATGCCCAGCAAAAAAACCTGCATGTAACGATGAAGTTGGATCCAGGGATCACCATTCCTACGGACAGAAACAGGAAATCACAATTCACAACCATGAAATGGACACGGGATAACAGTTTGTATAACCGAATGGTGAAAAAGAACCATTCCTTGCTTTTAAAGAGCAGATGCTCAATGTGGCAGAAGATTCTGTTTTATCATTCAGTAACCGGACTTTCTGATTATGGTGTGACAGAGGTGAAAAGGTCAGCAGCCTTGGACGGAGTAAAATTACCCCCCTGCGTGCTGCGTGCATAAACAAAAAGTAAACCGGGTAGATCTGGGTAGAAAAATAGAGTGAGGCCTTCTGCCCTTCTCTGAGCTCTGCCCTCTCGACCTTGCATATAAAATAAAATAGATAGAAAAAAGAAGTTGGTACAAGTCTTAGGAGTCATCACAGACATAAATATACAAATGACTTGTCACAATAAAGAAAGCATCGGAATAACCGGACACAGGACCGATCTGGAGTGCTGTTCTGATATAGCCTCTGAAACAGTAGTACCAGCTCCGCTCACTGTACCTGTACCTGTACCTGTGCCTGTACCTGTACCTGTACCGGCAGTGGAGTGGTGTGGTCCGTGTGACCGTGTGGAGTGGGGGGCGTGGGGGTGGTGGAGTGCCTCAAGTTCATCGCCCTCGTCAGGCCCCAGCCCTCGCACGCACTCCTCACTCAGTTGTCTTGTCCTCTCACCTCACAGTCACAGAGCAGGGCAAGGAGGGGGAACTTTCAGCCGAGACCGAGAAACAAAAGGCAAAAGCATCAGCAAGTCAAGGCTTTAGTAGGTGATCGACTCCTCGGCAACAACTCCTGCCGCTGCGGATGATTCATCATTCACCTGTGATGTGAGGCAGGTAGACGCTGCGTCTCTCCATTTCTAGCCTCTACCTGTACCCCATCTGCTCCCCTCCATCCCGTCGGTTCTTTAACCTTCAACAATGCGGGTGACAGATTTCAGTGTTTTGCTTACCTAGCCGCGCTCGCTTTCGCAAGATCGCAATGGCGAAGGTCTGCTTGAGCTCTGTGTCAGCTCCCGGCGGAGAAGCTGTGCACCTGTAGTAGCCCCGGCGGCCGTGCGAACTGGCAATGTCTCACAGCCGCTCCAAGAGGTGGGTGATCTCCCCCTGTTTTTGTCTTGCTCAGTCTCACGGACCTGCGTATCTAACCCTGTTTGGAGCATTGCTATATACTAATGTCAAGCTACTTAAATTGGTAGTATTAGCCAAGAAAGACTGTCTTGTGTTTTTTACCAGAAGCGGTTGTAGGCTAATGACCTTGGTGATTTTGCATTTGCAGCGATTCTATCAGAGTGCTCAGAATGGATAACGCGGATTCGTCTTCGCCGAGGTGCCACGGTCAACATCAACAGGTAACTCTGCGTCCACGGTTGTTGAAAAAAATGCGAGACTACCACTGGCTTCTTCAGCGTCTGGAAAATATCTGGTCATATATCCGGACTAGATGTTATCTGATTTCTGTTCTGCTGGGCTCTTGTACAATGTCTGTTGAATAGAAGGACGCCGGAGAACTCAAGGACCAGAATAGCACCAGCAAGATGCCGTCCAGTGCTACTGAGCTTCCATGCTCCTTGAAGCGTGAGGTAAAAAACCAAAGATCAGATCTTCTCCCACCTAGCCATATGTTATTGTTCATTCCAGACCTGTCTCAGCTAGTTGTTTCAGAGGTTATTGGAATGGAGGGAGTGCTTATTTTGTCATGTTTTCATCACCAAATCCCATATGTCAGTATAAGAATGTCAATATAATTTGTGATACCTCTTGGTGCTCTCAAGGATGGTACACCTAGGCACCAAATATCGCTTACTCACTGCTGCAAGCCTGCAAAGGAGGCGGCAACTCTGGCGTTATTGCTTGCCTGCAGAAAACTCCTCGGTGGTCAATGCCTAGCGTTTATCTATGTTTCCAAATATGTAACGCACCTGTAAACTCGCTTCTGTAACCCTCTGACAACCCCTCATGCTACTGTAAAGTGTAAACATTGTTGAGTAGAATTTGTTATTGCCCTCCAATGCAATCCAATCAGGTGGGAAGTCTCCTCCCCTGCATGGCCTGTAATATATGTGTGATGGCATTTCTATGTAATTCATACTTACAATGTTAGTTCTGCAGGTCCAAGTCCTTGAAAAGCGACTAAATGATCAGTTCATCATGCGCCGTGCTCTTGAGAAAGCATTAGGTTACAAGCCATGTGCTATTCATGCATCAAGTGAGAACTGCATTCCAAAGGTGAAAGTCCTTCTCTTATATAGTTCAACATCTGGACGAGCTAAAAAGGGGGTGGAAAGATTTACCATATTATTCTAATGTTTTACTTCCATACCATGATGTGTTTTTTCTGAAGACAAGAGTTTTCACTTCTTTCCTCTATGCCATTTCAGCCGACTGATGACCTAATAAAGGAGATTGCAGTACTCGAGCTAGAGGTCATATGCTTGGAGCAACATCTCCTAACACTATACCGAAAGGCCTTTGAACAACAGTTTTCCCCTGCTAATTCTGCTTGTGACTTGGGAAGTAACAAGCAGCCAACAAGGTCTTTTTCAGGCATACTCTCTGAAGCTTCAGAGCTCAACTTCTCGACCCCAAGGAAGCACCAACTAATACAGTCGAGTCGAATGGCCATGGCACGCAAGTCCACACCTACAGCTTCTACAAGCGAGAGTACCAATGAAAAGATCAATATTGGACGCAGCCATTCCTCGCTCCTGCACCGTTCCGTTAGGGTATCTCCGTCAGCAAACAACCTTGCTAGAGCTCTGAAACCATGCCATACTTCACCTCTATCTTTTGTTGAGGTACAAAATGATTTCTGAAATCTCTCTGGTTCTAAAGTATTTTAATAGGTTTGCTGCAGGGCTTAATTAGTTAAGGGATTCTGGCTATGCATATAGCCAGAGTCCCTTGTACTTTAGGAGGACGAAGGTAGTACACGTTGTATGGTAGCAAATTTGATGTGCTGAAATCCTAACATAATCTCAACTGAACCGATGACCAGGAAGGAAAGTGCATGGATCCTGGCATTGTGAGTTTGGCAGACATCTTGGGCACCAGGGTTGCGGACCATGTTCCTCAAACGCCTAACAAGATATCTGAGGACATGATCAAATGCATTGCGGCCATATACATAAGGCTGAGAGATGTCCCTGCCGTGCAGCATGCCTTCTTCCCCTCACCGTGCTCATCATTTTCTTCAGCAAGTGGACTATCTTCCAAGTATACTGCAGATATATGGAGCCTCAGGTGCAGGAAAGAGAGCTTCATCGAGGCGTGGCAGGACAATGAACTAGGCAATGGTGAATCCAGGGAGCTGGGGCTGCAATATGATTCTGTGATAGAGGTTTCTGCTCTTTGCAAGGGCGATCAGAGGTCTGCGGACGTTAAGGATATGTTGCGCAAATATATGTGAGTATTTGTCATGCCATTTTTGTTTCCCCTCTTCCAGTCGTAGGGATCAAATTGCAAGTCTTTGCTGACTAGCTGCAGGTTCCACTCTGTAGGTCACTTGTACAGCTTCTAGAAAGCGTTGATCTCAGTGGAATGAAAAATGAAGAGAAGCTTGCTTTCTGGATCAATGTGCATAACGCGATGATGATGCATGTAACTATTTTCTTGCCCTGAACCTCGATATCTTACTCAGCTTCTTGAACTGAGGGGTTTCAACCCAAACTTTTCTCTTCTTTGTTTTATTTTTTCCAGGCTCATATCGAGTACGGGATTCCACAGAGTAACAGCAAAAGAATACTGCTTACCAAGGTGGAAAGACCTACTGTATATCGAATTATAAATCTCAACCTGATTTGATGAGCTTGAGTCTGACGGCATGTTTTGCTTGCGCCACAGGTATCCTACATCATTAGTGGCCAAAGAGTAAACGCGGAGCTGATAGAGTACCAGATCCTGTGCTGCCGAGCACACACTTCTGGACAGGTTTGTTCTGTTTATATTTTTGCATCCCCGAGTCAGGCAGGCATCGGCCTAACACTACACTAGGTCAGTCGATTCATGGTGGTTCCTTGTGAATGAAATGAACTCTGCAGTGGCTTCGGCTGCTGCTCTACCCGAAATGGAAGTCCAGCTCCAGCAGGGACAAGGAGGAGCTGCAAGGCTTCGCCGTGGACCGCCCTGAGCCGCTGGTGCACTTCGCACTGTCCTCCGGCAGCTACTCGGATCCAGTGGTAGGTAGCTGCATCAAACGGACACCCAGCTCCGAAGCATTCATCTCCTCGAATACCATCCAACTGTTAACTGTAACTTTGTATTGCAGGTGCGGCTGTACAGCCCGAAGAGGGTGTTCCAGCAGCTAGAGGCGGCGAAGGAGGAGTACATCCGCGGGAACGTGGGCGTCGTCCGCGGGCGTGGGCAGCAGCACAAGATGATCCTCCCCAAGGCCCTGGAGCTGTACGCGAGGGACGCCGGGCTGGGCGCGCAGGAGGTGGTGGCCGCGGTCGAGTGCCACCTGCCCGATGGCCTCCGCGACGCCGTGCGCCGGAGCCAGCAGCAGCAGGCCGGGCGGGCGCGCGGCGGCGGCGTGGAGTGGAAGCCCCACAGCCTGGCGTTCCGGTACCTGCTTGCCAAGGAGCTCGTCGGTGGGTCCCCCGCGTGCAGCCGCCCGCTCGAGAAAGGCGGCGGCCCGGTCAGTGCGCCGCTGCTGCGTGCTGACCTGTTGTGATCCATCAGATCGCCGTGGGTCCTCCGTGGCCGCGTGCCGAGCCCGTGCTGTAGCGAGCTCGGGTATGTATGTATCTATGTACAGAGAGAGATGAATTGAACGGGAGACATCTTATGAGTGCACGCGCTCTGCTGTCAAAGTCAAACTGTCAATAGTGAATGTGGCACCTGAATTCCCCCGCTTACCTGGCGATTTGGAATGGAACGCGAGAAATTCCAAAGAACCTTTACACTAGGCCCGTCCAGACCTGACCAACTCGGCCCAGGAGCGACCGGACCGGACAATTTGCGCGGCGTTCTTGGAACGTCCCGTCGATGTTTGGAAGCGAGCACGACTGCTAGCTGCTTTCTGCGTCTTCTTGGTGGAGAAGAAACAAGAGTTCGGGGACGATGAAATGATCCTTTGACTTGGATTTTCCGCCGCGGTTTTGCTCTGCGCGCGCTTAGCCGCCCACGTTATTGACTGACGCTGTAGCGGGAGCGCTGCTGGCCTGAGCGGCACACGGTTTTGGCCTTACACCACCCGAACGACTCCGTGCTGTATGCGTAATTGCGTACCGCTACTGAACAGAGGAGCAACGCAACAGCAACATGGCCGCTGCCCATAGCCCGGTCCAAGCGTCTTGGCTCGTCAGGTGCCCCAAGGGCCGCCCTCGCCTGGGCCGATCCACCTTATATAAACTTGTGCTCCACCTCGGCTCGTATCACACCGAATTTTCCCACTCTGAAAGCGGGACGTGCAGTCCCACCAGTGTCGATCGATCCCAGTGCTCAGGGAAGGAAGGAATTGACACTACAGCCACAGCTCCTCTCCTCTCCTCTGCAGCTAAGCTAGCACACCAACAAGCCCAATCCACAGACAACAGGTGGCATGGCGCTCGCGGAGGGCAACGGCGCGGTCGTCTTCGGCGAGGAGCAGGAGGCGCTGGTGCTCAAGTCGTGGGCCATCATGAAGAAGGACTCCGCCAACCTGGGCCTCCGCTTCTTCCTCAAGTACGTATCCGGCGTTTGGGCCGGTTGCATTTGCATTGCACCGGCGGTCATCGCGACTTGCTCTCCTTTACTGATTCATGGGCGCCGCTCTCCTTCTGCTGACTGCAGGGTGTTTGAGATCGCGCCGTCGGCGAAGCAGATGTTCTCGTTCCTGCGCGACTCCGACGTGCCGCTGGAGAAGAACCCTAAGCTCAAGACGCATGCCATGTCCGTCTTTGTCATGGTACGTACGTTCCCATTTCTCACGCTAGCAGAAGCAGAGTCGATCGAGATGTAGCGAGGAGGACTGACAGGAATGCGTGCGCTGCAGACTTGCGAGGCGGCGGCGCAGCTTCGCAAGGCCGGGAAGGTCACCGTGAGGGAGACCACTCTCAAGAGGCTGGGCGCCACGCACTTGAAGTACGGCGTCGCAGATGGCCACTTTGAGGCAAGTCGTAACATGCAACCGGCCCGGCCCACCACAATTGTCAATTCACCTTTCCTTTTATTTCCTGATGATGACTTGGAAAGACAGGACGAATGCGTTCTTGTCTTCTAGATTGGTTGAAATGATGACACCAAAAGCATTGATTGAAATAATAATAATCGCAATACCGCGCGTGTTGATTCACGAATACTACAGGTGACGGGGTTCGCGCTGCTCGAGACGATCAAGGAGGCGCTCCCCGCTGACATGTGGAGCCTCGAGATGAAGAAAGCCTGGAGCGAGGCTTACAACCAGCTGGTGGCGGCCATCAAGCAAGAGATGAAGCCTGAGGCCTAGTGCGATTACGACCACTGTGTTTCAAGTCACAAATGTGCCCGTCGCTTGATTGCCGATTAAAGACGATGTAGAGCGTCTACCCTGTCTTTTGTTTTCCTTTCTGGATCGAGAAGCGTTTATTATTGTTGTTATTTTGAGAGCGTGTGTACTGTCTTTTCTTCATGTGATTAGTATACAAGATAGATAAAGATGTAGTAGCGTTCTTCAACTTGTAACATCAAATTAATATTATATTTCATTAATAAAAGAAATTGTTCATAAAAATTATTCCAACTGTTCTATTAGCTTTCATTACTTTAAATCGAGCTTTTTAAACTTCATAAATTAACACATGAAAGGAAATTAAAATAATGTTAGATTACGTGGAAATATTTGGAAAGGTTGAAAGTAAATATGTAAATCTATAGTACCATATAGTATTGACACAGAAAGGAGAAAAAAGACAGAAAGAAAAGGGAAAAGTCCAATTTTACCCCTTCAACTTTGGACCGCGTCCGTTTTTCCTCCCTGAACTATAAAACTAGAAATCTTCTCTTCTTCAACTTTGAAAATTGTTCGTTTTACCTCCTTGACTGGTTTTAGATAGTGGTTTTGTCTTTTTTCCTTTTTAATTTATTTGGGCTGATTTTTTTTAAAATCATAGTAAATCATAAAAAAAACATAAAATAGAAAATCCAATTTTGTTGAACTCCACATGAACCGATCTATACAATGAACATATAATATAGTATACTTTAGTAAAAAGTTTTTCCAATTAATTATAGAAAAGTATAGATTTAAAGGTACAACAAAAAATTTGTACTAAAATATATCATATTATATATTCACTATATAGATCTATTCATGTGGACTCCAATAAAATTGGATTTTCTATTTTATGATTTTTGTATGATTTACTATGATTTTTCAAATATTCAGCTCAAATAAATTTAAAAAGAATAAAAAATAAAACCACTATCAAAACCGCTCAAGGAGTTAAAACGAACGGTTTTCAAAGTTGAAGGAGGGAAAATCTCTGGTTTCACAGTTAGGGAGGGAAAACGGACGCGGTCCAAAGTTGAGGGGGGTAAATTTGGACTTTTTCCAGAGAAAAGGAGTGCTCCCTTCGTTTAGCGCTGATGTAGTTAGCTGCGTTTGGGCCGAGCATCGGTTAATGTTTTGTAAATTTTTATAGAAATTTTGCATACTTTCCAGTTTTTCTATAGCTAAATGTAATCTTTAACGGTGCCAGCTCCTAATAAAGAAATAAACAAAATACTCTGAAAACACATTGTAGATGGAAAACAAGTCTGCAGGGCCCCATAGAGCCCAACAAAAGAGGATGAACTAACTAACCCCACTTCCTAGGCCCAATCCAAGGGACATTCCCAAGCCCTAGCAAGCATTTACCATGCCTCGTAAGTCCTAACCCCACCGCCGGCGCTAGCCATCGGTTCCCAATGTCCTTCGCCGGCAGCACCGACGACTCGGCTGAGGACTCCTCCGCGGAGGCAACCGTAGTGCGCTTCGACCCGCCGCTCCCTCTCCTCCGCGCGCCAGTCCGCTCCCCGGCACCTAGCGGCGAGGGCCCCGTCCTCGCCTTCCGCGACGCTGACAGCTGGCGAGCCGCCTGGGAGGCCGCCGAAGCCAGCCTCGTCTCCCAGTGCGAGGTAAAACCCGATCCACCCCCGTTCCTCTCACCTCCTTGATCGTATTTGTGTTGGCACGGGATGACATTTTCGGAGGCGTGGGGTCAATGCGAGGTCATGAGCTGCCTAAGAAATTAAGAATGCAGCCACGCGAGTAGGATGGGAATAGATCCAGCGTGCAGCTTAGATTGGTCCGGTGTCTGGAGCGTGTCGATGCAAGTATGGATACTGGAAGCCCTGCCTGTCAATTGTGATCATGTTTGTTCTTGCAGCTGGGCGAGGTGCCTCGCAGTAGTCATGGCAGGCAGAAAGTTTGGCAGCTGCAAAGATCAAAGAGGGCAAACCAGCTCCTGGCTACTGGAGCTCAGTGGTTAGGGTTGACAATGGCCCACAATCATTGGACTATGTTTGTTTGGCTTATGGATTTTACTTTGTGATGATCCGTTCTTTGAGGAATGCAGAATGCTAGTTATGGAATCAGTAAAAGAAGGCTAGTTGCGCACTTGAGCTTATTCAGATACGCTGGTTTTCATCCTCATGCCCCATTTGTGTTTGTTATCTTTCAATGTAGCATTTATATTTGTTTTCTTTCAAAATGTGGTTTTCAGTTTTATCCCAGTTGTCAAAGAGAACAAACCACCTCCTGGCATCTGGAGTTCAGTGGTCACTGGTCAGGGTTGGCCGTGCTATATAACATCGGGGTATGTTTCACTTGTGGTCTGTTTGTGATGCTTTCTTTGTGTAATTCCAGTTATGGAATCTGTAAACATAGACCAGTCGAGTGCTTTAGCTTATTCAGGTGTACGGGTTTTTGTTCTTCCATGCCCCATTTGTATTTGCTTCTTTCAATGTGTTTTTTACTTTATCCCAACTGTCTCAACTATCAGTGAGGGAAAAAAAAATCTGTCTCGACTATCATGCTTTTACACACTAAGCCAAACCACCGTCGATTTTTTCTGACAATGATTAGTTGTTGGCTGATTACCTTGATGGTAGTGCTCTGTCTTTTGGGAAAACAGCCTTCCCTACAATTTTTTCCCACAACATTAACTAGAAATACATTATACATGCTTCTGCTGACCACAAAAATTGGACTTTAATGAGATGAGTTATGTTTTCTCTTATTCATTAATGTAGCTTCCCAAGTACGTTCAACTTATGTTCTCTTCAAGTGAAAATCTATTTTCACTATGTTCTGTCTCAAATGCTATCGATCATTGATTTCGTCACTGAGATAGCCCCCCTTCCCTCATCCTTTCTCTTTTCCCTCTTGTTCTCTCCTACCTAAAGTGCAAAGGATTTAATTTACCATTGCAGCTGCCCGAGTTGGCTGGCTCAGGCGCTCATGTTCTGTCAGTCAGTAAGTATAGCAGCTGCATACATTAAAGAGGGCAAACCAGCTCAAAGCTACTTAACTTTAGTTGTTTTGGTTGACACTGCTCCACAGTACACATGTCAAATGCACTTCTTGTATTGATATCTGCATCTAATATAATTTATTGATGTCAAAGCTGAAAAAGAGCGATTGACATGTGGGAAGCACAGTTCACTAAGAACATATTGTATAGGATTTAGTGATCCTTCCGCATGGTATCAGACATCAAAGAGGGCAAATTAGCTCCTGGCTACTGGAATTTAGTGATCGTATCGCACGATATTACATTGGACTATGTTGGTTGTTTATTTTGCTTGTGGCTTTTTTACTTTGTGATCAAGTGTTGTTTCTGGAATGCAGTTATGGAATCATTTAAAGAAGGCTAGTTGGTGACTTAAGCTTATTCAGATAGGCTGGTTTTTGTCCATCCATGCTCTATTTATGTTTGTTTTCGTTCAATGTGAAATTTGTGTTTATCTTTCAATGTGGTTTTCTGTTTATCCCGGATTTCCAGTTGATAGAGAGCAAACCATCTCCTGGCATCTGGGGTTCAGTGGTTGGAGTTGAAGTTTTTCATAACATCAGTCTATATTTCACCTGTGATGTTTTAAGTTTTCATGTTTTCTTTGTGGAATGCTGGTTATGGAGTCAGTAAAAATAGACCAGTTGAGTGTTCGAGCTTATTCTGATGGACGGTTTTTTTCCTTCCATGCCCACTATTGTTTTTGTTTTCTCCCAATGTAGTTTTCAGTTTATCCCATCTGTAGATGCTTTTACACACTGAATCAACTCACAATCATCTTATCTGACAGTGATTAGTTGGCTCATTAATCAGACTCCGGTGCCTTGTCTTCTTGGGAAACAGCCTCCTTACAATTTTTCCACAACATTTGCTAGAATCTATATTATATACTTTTTTTACACACAAAAAATACTGTATTTTTTAATCAGTTATGTTTCCTGTTACTCAGTTTATCTTCTAAATTATTTTCTTAATTGAATACCTATGTTCACTTCTGTTTATTTTCCTTTTTTTTTTGTTCCTTGTTATCTCCTATTTGAAGTGCAAGGGATTTATTTATTTATTTATTATTGCAGCTGGCCGAGTTGCCTGGCTCAAGTTCTGCCAATCAATAAGTATAGCAGCTGCATACACTAAAGAGGGCAAATCAGCTCATGGCTACTTAGCTTTAGTTGTTGTGGTTGACACTGCTATACAGTACACATGGCAAATCTGCTTCTTGTATTGATATTGTCATCGAATATAACATCAAGGTTAAATCAGAGAATTTATGATTGACATGCGAAACAAATTTGCTGAGCTCATTGTATGTTCTCTTAGTATAATGATATGTAATTCTCCTGCTTATTCGAGAAAAAAGGAATTCATTGTACGGGATTTAGCTATTTTTTGTATGATATCAGCCTTTATTTTTTTTTAAAAAAAATTGTTACCTAGTAGTGTTTTGTCAAATTTCATGTCTCACTGTAGCTTTACGAAGAGCAGCGAGGAAAGTTTGTCAAATTTCATGGCTTATTGTTTCTTTTTTTTTAAGAGCTATGCATGGGAATAAATGATCTGAGAAGTAAATTCAATTTCTCTCAAATCTAGTTATGCTGCCTTGGAATATGGATATGACTGTATTTCCTGTTATGTTACTTGCAGCTCACTGAAAGGCTGAACTTGCCACCATATTTCATTTGGGTTGCACATATCATTCACATTTGACACAAGCTTTAATTTGTTGTAGTGTTCTTAGTACTCTCCGTCTAGGAAAACATGCAATTCTAGCACATTGTCACGTTTTAGTATCTTATAAGTTTAACCAATTATAGATAAAAAAATATCAATATTTATGATACCAAATGAATATCATTAGATTAATTACAAAATATATTTTCATAATGAATTGATTTGGAGCTATAAATATTAATATTATTCACTAGAAACTTGGTCAAACGTGAATTACTTCTCCCTATAGTTGCATGTTTTCCTCGACGGAGGGAGTACTAGATTTTGTTTCATAAGAGTTCCTTTCCCTCCCTCAAAATGCAATAACATGGCACGGAAACACATCTTTGCAGGTTGGTGCACGATCAGGGTGCTCAATCAGTGCATCACGCAAATGCAAGCCTCCCTGGTGGAAAGGCTTATTTGTAGCTGCCCCGACTGATTACGAAGAAAGAGAGAGATGTGAAGAACGAGAGATGGCGGCTTGCCTCGAGGCAGCAAAGGAGGCTTGCATTAAGTTTGCAAAGGTGAAGTGCTTTGGACCATTCCGAGATGCAAGGATCACTTCTGAGGGTCTCCTGGAAAATACATACTATGATGTCTGGGGCGCTGCCGCTGACAGAACAACATCAACATCATCGTGTGCTCAGAATAATCAGCAGTCGTTTAGCCCTGATCCCGGTGTGACAAACTACAGAGGAAGTGATGTTCTTGACAGCTTGCCATCAAAAGAAAACAACAGCTCTGGATGATGACTGCCAAAGGCGTTACAATGGGTCAAGATGTTGTGATGGAATTTGGAATCAGATCGAATAATCAAATGACGACATACATGAGGTCTGATGCTTGTGGTTTTATGCCATGCTTGCGGTTCGGTTACTCAATTACTGGGAAGGTGAAAAAAGTAATTTCTGGGAATGAATGCAGAGGATCAATAAAGAGAAGAGACTAGAGCCCGGTGGCCGAGAGCAAGATCGGTGGACATGGAGTGGAAAGCAAGACAACCTGGTTACTGTTGCTTTTGAGATTGTTTCAGATCATTGGACGAATCTGGGCAACACAGCCTGTGTAATGTTGCTCAATACCTTATGTTAGGTTGTGAAGGATTGATTTTATCTGCGGAGGTTCAGATGGATAGAACTCGTTGCATCATTCCTCCTTTCAGAGGCCAAGCCATGAAGGAAGTTTTTACGTCCACTGTAAATAGTTTTTTTATAGAGGGTGAGTAATGCAGTTTAACAATCAAGTTACAACAGCCAAGTTAATTTAGTTACAAAAGCAGGCTGATTTCGGCTGATTGAATAGTTTTATATGAGGGAATAAGCTGAAACAAGTAGTAAGTAGTTTAATAGTGATGACAATTGATTTTTTCTCGAAACATGGAGCTGTAAAACTCCAATCCTGCGCTAGTGTTGTTTTTTTGCGATTGTAGGCACTTAATGAAAATTAATGTACGATGATGATCCTTGTGCCGCCAGACACTTGGTCGATGTAAGTTTCTTTGCATTATATATATATTGAAGAGTGAGGTCTGGAATGTTCTGAAATGAAATGTTTGGCATGATGTCATAAAGTGAAATATTTCATGTGGAGTTTTATTCGGTTTTCAACACGTGAGGCAAGTTCGACCGGGTTTCAGTTAGGACCTCTTTGGCAGGGCTCCTCTCTGGCTTCAGCTTTGGCTTCTTCGGAGGAGTCCTGCTAAATATTTTATCGGAGGAGCCGTTTTTCAGTAAAAAAACAGAGGAGTTAGAGCCATTTTAGACGAGTCACAAATTGTGGCCAAAACGGCTCCAACTCCTCTAAAAGAGCCCTGTCAAACATACCCTTAGTTTTTCAATGCCTTTGGAAACAATATGTGTACAGATTTCAGCTGTATGAAACTCACATCAACGGTCTGTATCACCATTGTGTAGTACTCCATACATTTTAAATTATAAGTTACTCTAATTTTATAGAAAAAATAAAACATCTAAAATTTAAAGAGAAATATAAAAAGATTTATAAAGGTACGTAGCATCAAATAGGTATACTATAAAAATATATCTATAGTTTATGAATACTATAAAAATATAATTAATGAAACAAAAGATCTAAAGATATTTTTTGATATCATGAATGTTACTATTTTATTATATAAATTTGCTTGATATGGTTTTTAACCCTAAAAATATTGGAATTATTTTTTAAAAAAATAACAACTGACGCACACAAGCAGAAAGTACCCGAGAGGTAACGGTTAAACATAAGCACAAAGCACACACGCTGATGAAAAGCAAAAACAAATGATACTGTGCACCAAATTGACACGCATGTCTCGCTCAATTGCAAATTCGTCAGTGACTGGTGATTTGAAATTTCTTCTTAAAAAAAAGCCGTGCCGTAGTGTACCTTTCCACGCGACGATCGACGTGGTGTTGGCGCTGCCGCAGACGGCAGATCGAAATCCGCGCGAGTAGCCGAGCAGGGCAGGGCAGAGTCGAACCCACCCCCACCCCACCCCAATCAGTGCGGTACGGGCTCGATCGCAAGATCTTGTATGCTACAGTAGCCTGACAGTGCCGCACTGCTGCAGTCGTGGGCCACGAAAAATGATCGGTTGGATCTGTGTGCGTGTCTCTCTATGCTATGCGTGACTGAGAAGAACAGCTGGTACTCCTTTCCGTGACCGTGAGGCGTCAGGCGGGACGTGCATCTGATGCCACAGGCAGGCATCTGCTACAGTGGTGACGTGCTAGGGATCGACTGGACGACGTACTACTATATTTGGTTAGCAATAATAATGCTGTCACGCCGGCTGAGGCGGCCGCACTCATCAGTTCGCTGCCGCCATTCGCCACACACCAGGGTTGGCGTCGCAAAAGGACCGCGGTGACGAGGTTGCCATCGCCACCACCGAAATAAACGGAGCCCACACAAAAAATAAACGAAGCCCGCCTCTCGGCCCATGTGATAAGCATGCATCCATCATTTGTCACACCGTGCACTGGCCCTGCAGCTCACCAACAATTGTACTGTAAAGTTTCCCTCTCGAGATCGTACCGCTCTAGGCGATTATTTATTTTCTTATATTATATAGGGTACGCCAAAATATCTATATATGGTACTGGCCGGCACCGGATTTTCGGCAATGAGCGTGGCGTGTTGTACGTAGTTATTATTGTAGTCATAAAAAATTATAGAGTCTGTTTGGTTACAACTCCCTAAAATTTAGTCACTAAATTTAGATGATTTTAATCTCTAAAATATCAAACACCCTCTAAAGTGCCCAACTAAGCTTAATAGGGCACTTTCGGCCCCATAGTACCGCGTCCCGCCGCGAGGTACACGCGTGAAGTTGACAGGCCGGGGAAAAGTTCGGCGCACACTAGGTACTGGCTCCATCTTTCTATATTCTGATTGCGTGAACATTTTCCCACTTTCTACCTTTTAACTTTATCCTTATCATCATCAAGTTATCATTAGTTGTTGTGCTTGTGCCGAGACGTCAAAGGATTGTACTCCATGAAATCCACGTCTTTTCAAGTTTTGTGGATTATGGAGTATATTAATTAATTCACCCATCCCTATAAGATCAAAAAAAAATTCTATAAAGTTGATTAAACTTGATAAGTTTGACTTATGGTGATTCTAAGAATTAATTTATTTTGAAAATAGAGGGAATAAATATTGTTTTTATAATAAATATATTTCCAAGTACGGATGTTGTTCTTTTGTTTTTTTTTTGTAAAAAACATTTATGATTTTAGGATTATATTTCTTTTTGGATGGAGACAACATCTCTACGTTTGACCACGCGGCACGCACGCTTGAGTGTTGGAGACAAAAGTTAGAAAAAAGCACGTGGAGTAGCTTATGGATGGCGATAGAGTTAAGAGCGGCAAATTTTAGTTGTAACACGGTAGTTACTACAAACAAGGGTAACAGAGACGTGTACTATATATATGCAAACACGGGCGGACCTACAGGGTATGGCAAGGCATACCCTGCGATCCGGCGGCAGATTATAGAAAGAAAAAAAATTAGGTAAAAAAAAAAGGGGAGATGAAACGATCCGTTCGCAATTTACGGAGAGTCCAGCGGCAGCCGCAAGCCTTCGCCTCCTCGAGTCGACTCCTCGTCTGCCCCACGGCCCAAGCGCACGTGGCCACGACTCGACGACTCCTCGTCTGCCCGACTGCCCCCACGCCACGCGACGCACGGACGCACGCAGGACTCGGCGATCTGCAGTGGCCACCGGCCAGCGGACTGCAGCGGCCAGCGGAACGCGACACACGCAGGACTCCGCAGCCGCGCGCTCGGCGATCTGCGGACTGCGGCGACCGGCGGATCACGCATCACGCCAGGACTGCATCACGCACGCAGGTTTGTCTTTTTTTTATTCAATTCAAGTAATCAATACTTATATTTTATCTATATATTTATATTAGTGATTTGTTTATATTTCAGTTCAATTGTTCGTATTGATTTCATTAAATTCATTCAGCAGACAGTGGCGGACCTAGAATTCATTCAGCAGACAGTAATAATATAAGTCTTTTTCTATGGCTTTATTTCAATATTTATATTTTATTTGAACAATTTATATTGAGATTTGTCATCATTTCGAGCTTAATCTTAATGTTTGAATTTAAGGCTTTTAATATAATAAAATGTATATGGTTTTACCGAATTAGAGTATGGATTTACCAAAAAAAATAAAATTTGAGCATACTCTGAGGTAAAATCCTAGGTCCGCCACTGTATGCAAACAGTACATATAATGTCTCCGAAACATTATAATGAAACTATGTATTGAAAATACATATTTCATTTCATTTTACCTAAATATGACAATATCAAAATAACGTCACGAACTTCTCCGAGGAATGGTCCAACACGTTAAAAGGCAAGTACGTAACTACTCAAACCCCATTTCCCAGTACTAGCATACCTAATCAGATTTATTTAAAAAACTAATATCATCTAATAGGAACACATGTTGTGACGTTAAAAGGCAAGTACGTAACTACTCAAACCCCATTTCCCAGTACTAGCATACCTAATCAGATTTATTTAAAAAACTAATATCATCTAATAGGAACACATGTTGTGCTTTTGTTAATCTCGATAAATATTAGTTCAGTTTTTCGAGATGCTAGTCGGACTAGAGTTTACATGCATGTGTATCGGAGAAAAATCTAAATGTCTGACTGTAGCCAGTAAGTTGTAAGAGGCAAATATAATAAAACAGTGTTGTATGATTTGTCTACATAAAAAACTTTTCACTTGTTATTTTTAGCCCTATCTCATCTCTTTTTTTTTCTAATTCTCCCCAGATATTATCGTACTTACTCTAATAATAGGTGATCGAGTGTGAACATATGTTGTGACGACAATATTATTTTAAAATTATTGTTAGTCGTTGGAGTCTCACAAATACTATCATGCAGCGGTAAAGTCGTATGGAGGTGCACATGGGTGTTTGCACTTGCAGAGAGTATATATATGCCCTGACGGACCAATTTCCACGTAAACTCGTGCATGGACGGTTCGCTGGTAAAGAGCAGGTGTCGTCATTTCCACTTATCGGTGTTATCAACCTAGGGAGTCAAGACTACCGGCTAGTAAATTTGTATATTGCGTGCTCCCTCTCTCAGACGTGATGTAAGAAGAACACAAGATTTATCCTGGTTCGGGCAAGAAAGGCCATACATCCAGCGGGGGAGGATGAATTGTATTATCTTGCACCGAAGTGCTCGTACAAGGGGTACAAGCAGGTTTACACGGGGGTGCTCAGGATGAGCGGAGGCCTAGGACTAGCAAGACTACCCTAGATGGTCGGTTGAATGCTGGAGAGGTCGATCAAGCAATCGGGTGTGTGGTGTATGCGGGTCAGAGCTGATGTCCGAATGTCTAAGCCGATGTTGATCAGCTCCTGCCCTTACCAATGCCGATCCGAATCTCCCTTCTTCTATCCGGCGTCCCATTTTATAGATCAAGGGGAGGTACGGGAGTACAGAGTTCTAAACTGTAGCGGCATGGGAGGCGTGTTCGTGGCGCCATGCTGGCGAAGGGACGTCGACCGCTGTAGCAGCGTGACTTTCCCGTCCTTCCGGTGTTTCGGAGTATGGTGATGGCGGACTGGACATTGCAGCACGTCATAGCGCAGCAGGGTTGACCTTCTGTAGATGGGTGCTAGTCCCACAACTGAGGCGGGACGGAGCGGATAGGGCGGGTCCCATGCCGGAGTGGTTGGAGACGATGGTCGAGCCCCTTGGTCGAGGGGGGGTCGAGGCCGGCGTGACCCTGTCGTATTCCTGAAGACACAGTCGAGAGCCGTCATGTTCATGACTCGAGGGGGTGCCTCTGGAGTCCGTACCTGCGACGTGGCTACAGCGGCAGCACAGTTAACGGAGGTCCAGGGCATGGGCGGTGAGTTGATGGATTTGACCGTGTTAGTGGACGACCATGGCGTTAGGCGGGGGCAGATAAGCGCATCGGATCCCCTTTACCCCATACCAGGAGCAGGTAAGTCGGTCGAGCTTCCTTCTCAGGGTCGTTCATTCGACCACCTATCCGTCATTCGGGGGGTCGAGGCGGAGGCGGAGGGGTCGTCCGTTCGACCCCTGTCCGTAAGTCGGGGTAGAGGCGGGGGGTCATTCGTTCGATCCCTATCTGTCTGTTTTCCAGTAATGGGTCGGCCCACGATTGGTTGCCCTCGCCGGTGAGGGAGGCCTTTGTGTGACGGACCTTTCTCCTTTGACTTGAATGGCTGATTGGATCCTGTCTTAAAAACGGTTGCTATGTTGAGCGTTAGTTTATCGCAGGTTTAGGGTACCCCTTACCTTTGTACCCGACAGTAGCCCCTGAGCCTCTATGCGGATAAGGAAAATCTGCATAGAGGTTTTTGCTGATGATCTGCAGGTTTAGTACGAGGCCTGATTCTCCGCGGGGTGCGCGCGAGCGCACCCCGCGGGGGTAGCCCCCGAGGCCCCAGAGGAGTGATTAAGAATTTCTCTTGGGGCTTTGATGTATGTTTTATCGAGGGGATTAGGATTACCTGGAGTCATGGCGCCCTATCGAGCGGTCGACTCTGTTCGCCAGGCTGCGAGAGTTGCACTTCCTGAAAAAAAGGGGGTGCTCGAGGGCGGCTGTCGAACCCTTCCGAGGGCCAGCCTTCACTCCCTCGAGGGTTAAACTGGAGTCATAGTGCCCTATCGAGGGGTCAACTCTGTCTGCCAGGCTACGAGTGTTTTCGACCCTCTTTCGTCGAGGGGTGCCGTGTGTAGTCTAGCCCCCGAGCCTCGTGTGGCTGGGCTTTCACTACCTCATAGCGTCCTTCCCACGGATCCTTGTGCTCGGATTGTGGGGCGAAGAGCATCGTGCTATCCTCGTTAGGACGAGCCTCGACGTCCTCTATGGGCCTTCGTAAGGACGAGCCTCGAAGTCCACTGCGAGCTGGTAACGGGTATAAATTCAACTTTAATCCAAGTGAGAACTCGTGCCCCCTTCGACAGGGGTCGATAGAAGCCCTGAGGCGTTCTCATTCAAGCAATACCGCGTGGATTACCTAGGTGCCAACTCTGTTCGATGAGAGTCGGTGGCCTGATGCCTCCCGTCGAAGGGATCCTTGGGTATTCCGTGGTTATGCCTTGGATATGTCCCGGGGGGCCTCGAGAGTTCGTTCTCGAGCTAGGGGCTCGCGCCGGCCCCTCCCGGGTCATCCCTGACTCGCGTACTCGAGGGTGGCTGTGAACCTCGTTTGTGGGGCCAGCCTTCGCCCCCTTGAGATTTGGGGGTGGACCGAAGTCCGTAACCCTGGGTCCTCCCTGACCTCAGGTACTCGAGGGCGGCTATTGAACCCTATGCAAGGGCCATCCTTCGCTCCCTTGAGATTTTAACGGACGGATCGACGTTCGTTGCTTACCTCCGAAGATAACGTCCTATCCTATGGAATACAAGGGGGTGGTAGGTAGGTATATTAAATGCGGTGACATACCTGCCTTTCGTCGGATTCGCCCGCGAGCATGGGTCAAACAGGCTCCCGAAGGGAGGAACTGTGTCACTAGCTGAGGCCGGGGAGACGGCGTCCGGCGTCTCAGAATCCGCTCGGTGAAGAGTGCGGCGGCGCGGCCGAGTATGTCGGAGAAGCCGCGGGGACCTTCTGAGATGACGGTATGGCAGAGCCAAAGTCAGGCTCAACGAGGTACTCGCCCCGACCTGCAAGCACGGGTCAAACAGGCTCCCGAAGGGAGGAACTGTGTCACAAGCCGGGGCCGGGGAGATGGCGTCCGGTGTCTCGAGATCCGCGTGACGAAGAGTGCGGCGACGCCGTTCACGCCTCCTCCATGTCGTGGCTGTGGCCTAAGGACATGAAGTCTAGACTTCCGGACCGGATGATGGTGGTGAACGGAAAAAGCTGAGGCCTGTGAGCCAGCTCTGGACAAGAAAGGTCTATGTAATAGATTATGTTGGTGACAATATGATGTCAAGCCGTTGGGGGCTTCAAAACCTTAATGCATTTTATCCAGGATGTGTCTGGGTGTTTTTATTTCTCGAGCTATCTCAATTTCTCTTTGCATGAGCTGTTACTTTTAGACTAAGTGTTCGACGCGCTCTCATATCCCTCGAGGGGGGGAGCGAGTGGGGGTACCATAACCCTGAGGCGTAGGAGAGTCCCCGGCTCGACGACCCATGACCCTTAGGGACTTCGAGGCGTCTTTACTTAGTCATGAAGCGTACTCGGAGCAGAGATGGAAAGAGAAGCGTTGAGTTTCGAAAAACGTTCGCGTTTTTAAGGGACTTAGGGAGGGGGGCCCCCCTGACAGCCCCCGAGGGAAACTTGACTTTGCAAGAGCAGAGTCGGGGCTACCTTAGAGTCGTGAACGAACGTGAAATGTTTTTCGAGAACATTTTATTCATTCATGATGCGAAAAATGTACGTAACGCGTAAGGCGTACAAGGCCTAAGTTATCGGCTTAGAGGTAAAAGCGGTTTTCGGGGACATTCTTAGGGGATATTCCCGGTTAGCCCCCGAGGGAGGCTCGAATTTGCGGGAGCAGGGTCCAGTCTACCTTTACGACTACGAGCGGTGATTTCTCGAGCCATTCTTACTTCTACCAGCCTTGGTGCTCCACTTTTTGGTGAAGTTGTTGGACGTACGCCCGAGGCCCTCGAGAGGGGGGGGGAAGCGAGTGGGAGTACCTTAGCCCTGAGGCGTAGGAGAGTTCCCGGCTCGGCACCCCTCGACCCTTGTGGGTCTCGGGCGCGTTTCCCACCCTGCGCTAAGCGTGCTTAGAGGGGCAGAAGAAAGAGAGGCGTCGAGGGGTAGAGTGAAATCTACCTCGAGTCACGAATGAAAATGAAAGCACTAGGATCGCAGACTTTCTATTCATTCGAGATGCGAGAATTGTACATAAATGCGAAAATGTACGAGGCCTTGAGGCCTAAGGCTAGAAACGACGTAGATGTTCCTTGTTCCGCGCGTCGATGCAGAAGAACGCGTCGACGGCTTCCTCGTCGTCTGCGTAATCGATGACGATGTCCATGAGCTCGCTGACGGTCTTGGGGGTGTTGCATCCTAGCTCCCGCACCAACTCCTTGCAGGTCGTCCCGGCGACGAACGCCATGATGACGTCGTGGTCGGAGATGTGGGTTAGCTTGGCACGTTGCTTGAAGAACCGTCGGGTGAAGTCACGGAGAGTTTCCCCTGGCTTCTGCTTGCAGCTACGGAGATCCCAGGGGTTTTCGGGCCGCACGTAGGTGCCCTCGAAGTTTCCCTCGAAGATCCTGACCAGGTCGGGCCAACCATAGATCAAGTCCGGGGGGAGTTTCTTCGAGCCATCTTCGAGCGGTGTCGGAGAGGAAGAGCGGGAGTTGCCGAATGATGACGTGGTGGTCGTCGGCTCCTCCTAGCTGACATGCCAACCTGAGATCAGCAAGCCAGAGTTCCGGCTTGGTTTCTCCGTTGTACTTGGTCAGGCGGGTGGGTGGACGGAATCGAACAGGCAAGGTGGTTTGCCGGATCGCCTTGCTGCAGACTCGTGGCCCTAGTGGTTCCGGGGATCGACGTTGATCCTCGTCACTGTCGTAGCGCCCACCTCGATGGGCACTGTAACCTCGAGCCTCAGTGTCACCGTGTCGGCGTCGTTTGTTGTCGTTGATGTCGCGTCGCGCCTCTCGCGGTTGTCGATTGTCGAGGGTGCGGTCTCGAACTGGTTGCCGCTCCGCTCCACCTTGGGACGCCTTGTCTTGGTGAAAAGATACCTCTCGATTTTGTCGAGGGGGCACGTCCCGCCGCTCGGAAGCGGCTCCTCTGTGTCTCGATGCCGAGCTCTCCGCCTGCTGAACGGCTGCGGTTTGGAGAAGCCCCTGGACCTTTTCTCTGACGCGCTGCGCCTGGGGCGTCGATGGTGCCGGCATGTCACGAAGCAGCATTGCGGCTGCTACGATATTTTGACTAGCGCGGTTGTAGTAGCGGGGTTCGTTCATTCCTTCCTCGACTATCTGCCGATGGACTTCCCAAGCCTGGCCGCGGGCTCCTCCACCCTGTGGCCGCTCGTGATCTCGCTCGAGGGCGTGCTCGAGTTGTAGGCGCTCCTCCTCGAGCTTGGCGAGCAGCTCTTGGGCTTGCGCGATCCGGGCGTCCTGAGGTGGATTGGCTCTGTCGGGACTCGGGGGGGGGGGGGGGGGTCGACGTCTCGCGCCGGGGTAGCGTTGCCCCTTCCTCCTTCATCCGTAGCCGCGGCGTCGTCGATGTCGTCCTGGGAGTCGACCGGATTGATGAGGTGGAAGCACTCCCGCGTGGGATCGTAATCCTCATCGGGGGAGTCTGGATCGGGGTAGCGGTGGAGGAAGTCGGGGAAAGATCCCCTGCGCTCTTCCTCCAGCCGTCGTTGTAACGTGCCCCAGGTGTGACACCCTAGGGTCGGGGCTCGTCGTGGCTCCGGGCGCTCGTCCGGTGGAGGGGTGGTGACGAGGTTAATCGTCGCACGTAGCAGGTTCTCTGGGGAGCCGTAACGTGCCTGCATCTGCGAGCCTACAAAAGCAGAACAGAGTCTGGTGCTGTTGTAGAGCCATGTGGAAACAACTTGTGCGGTGGTGCGGCCGAGTATGTCGGAGAAGCCATGAGAATCCTTTGAGATGACGGTATGGCAGAGCCAAAGTCATGCTCAGCGAGGTACCCGCCCCGACCCACAAGCATGGGTCAAACAGGCTCCCGAAGGGAGGAACTGTGTCACCAGCTGAGGCCGGGGAGACGACATCCGGTGTCTCGGGATCCTCGCGGTGGAAAGTGCAGCGGCGTCGTTCATGCCTCCTCCTGGTCGCAGGCGAAAGGCGTGAGTGGTGGGACCGTCGTCTGGTCCCTCTTGGCTCCGGCGTTCCGGAGCTGCTGTTATCCATGCCACCACCGGGGAGTAGAACCATGTCGTGGCCGTGGCCCGTGGATATGAACTCTAAGCTCCCGAATCAGACGATGGTGGCGAATGGAAATGGTGGGACGGTGGAATCCATCTGGGAGAGTAGTTTGAAATTGATCGACACGCAAAGCCCCCCTACCTGGCGCGCCAACTGTCGGTGTTATGAACCCAGGGGGTCAAGACCACCGCTAGTAAATTTGTATATTGCGTGCTCCCTCTCCCAGATGTGATGCAAGAAGAACACAAGATTTATCCTGGTTCGGGCAAGGAAGGCCCTACGTCCAGCGGGGGAGGATGAATTGTATTATCTTGCACCGAAGTGCTCGTACAGGGGGGGTACAAGCAGGTTTACACGGGGGTGCTCAGGATGAGCGGAGGCCTAGGACTAGCAAGGCTACCCTAGATGGTCGGTTGATTGTTGGAGAGGTCGATCAAACAATCGGGTGTGTGATGTATGCGGGTCAGAGTTGATGTCCGAATGTCTAAGCCGATGTTGATCAGCTCCTGCCCTTACCAATGCCGATCCGAATCTCCCTTCTTCTATCCCGGCGTCCCCTTTTATAGATCAAGGGGAGGTACGGGAGTACAGAGTTCTAAACTGTAGCGGCATGAGAGGCGTGTTCGTGGCGCCATGCTGGCGAAGGGACGTCGACCGCTGTAGCGGCGTGGCCTTCCCGTCCTTCCGGTGTTTCGGAGTATGGTGATGGCGGACTGGACATTGCAGCACATCATGGCGCAGCAGGGTTGACCTTCTGTAGATGGGTGCGAGTCCCACAGCTGAGGCGGGACGGAGCGGATAGGGCGGGTCCCATGCCGGAGTGGTTGGAGACGATGGTCGAGCCCCCTGGTCGAGGGGGGGTCGAGGCCGGCGTGACCCTGTCGTATTCCTGAAGACACGGTCGAGAGCCGTCCTGTTCATGACTCGAGGGGGGTGCCTCTGGAGTCCGTACCTGCGACGTGGCTACAGCGGCAGCACAGTTGACGGAGGTCCAGGGCATGGGCGGTGAGTTGATGGATTTGACCGTGGTAGTGGGCGCCCATGGCGTTAGGCGGGGGCAGATAAGCGCATCGGATCCCCTTTACCCCATACCAGGAGCAGGTAAGTCGGTCGAGCTTCCTTCTCAGGGGTCGTTCGTTCGACCACCTATCCGTCATTCAGGGGGTCGAGGCGGAGGGGTCGTTCGTTCGACCCCTGTCCGTCAATCGGGGTCGAGGCGGAGGCGGAGGGGTCGTTCGTTCGACCCCTGTCCGTAAGTCGGGGTAGAGGCAGGGGGTCGTTCGTTCGACCCCTGTCCGTCTGTTTTTCCAGTAATGGGCCGGCCCATGATTGGTTGCTGTCGCCGGTGAGGGAGGCCTTTGTGTGACGGACCTTTCTCCATTGACTTGAACGGTTGATCAGATCCTGTCTTAAAAATGGTTGCTATGTTGAGCGTTAGTTTATCGCAGGTTTAGGATACCCTTACCTTTGTACCCGACACCACTGCAGCCCACGTACTAGCTAGGTCGGACTACAAAAGGCAGTAGCTAGTATGCAAACGGTTAAAGATCTAGATCGTCGTGTTGTCGTCAACGTTGTAAAAAGCGTCATTTCCCTGGAGCCTACGTAACGTAATAAAGCTACTACTAGCTAATAATAATGTTTCGTCAACGGGCTTGAATAGTATGCAAGGCAGGGCTGCTAAGAGATCAAGTCGTCGATTCTTGCAGCGTATGTACTTACGTATTTACGTTACGTGTTGAGATATGCTAGAATAATGTGCCTCTCGTGGTGTAGATTATTTCTGGAGCAATTTTACGCAACATGCCAACATGAATTATTACAAAAGCGTCATTGACCTCTCATCACACGCACGTGAAAGAGGAAAGAAAGAGAGAAAACTTATTACGAGTACAACAAAGAAGGAACCGTGATGGAAAATTAAAGGGACGAAATATACAGCAGGAAATGAGGCCAACCGTGGCTCAATCATATCCGGCCAACCAATGGCGCGCGCTTTGGTCTTACTCGTTGCTGCCCGGGCCGGAGGTAGCTTTCGTGACGCTGGTGAAGGAGACACTGGTGCCGAGCAGGTCCGTGCCGACCTCGGCGGTGAAGGTGTCGTAACGGAGGAATAGCTCGACGAGGAAGAGCCTACCAACGAGCACCACAAAGTTCTTGCCGGGGCACTGCTTGTTGCTGACGCTGGGGCTCTCGGTCTCGCGGCCGTTGGACCAGTACACGTATTGCAGCAGCTTGCTGCCATCCTCGCCGACGAAGCGGTCGGGCACGAACTCCCTGGCCGTGTCCCCGAACACGCGGGGGTCCCTGGTGGCGCACGGCTGGTAGCCGAACAGCATCTCGCCCTTCTTCACCTGGAACACGGCGTCGTGGCTCTCGATCTGCAGGTCCTTCTTGGCGTGGCCGTACTGGAACTTGACGGGCGGGTCGAGGCGCAGCGACTCCCACACCACGGACTTGGCCAGCTCCATCTTCTCCACCGCCGCCAGGGTGACCTTGCCGCCGCCGGCCTCGGCCACGGCGCCACGGATCTCGGCCACCAGCCTCTCGTGGAGCTTCGCGCCGGCGCGGGCCACGTTGGCCAGGAGGCCCGGGAACAGCACCTTGAGCCCGCCGTAGCTGTTGAAGGTGGTGGCGAAGAGCAGGTTGTGGCAGGCCTCCTCGCGCGACAGGCCTAGCTGGCTCTCGGCGCCGTCCAGCGCCTGCTTCGCCGCCGACGAGAAGTACTTGTACAGCGCCTTGTAGTCGCCCTTGACGAGGAAAGGCGGGAGGTGGAACGTGTGCAGCAGTGGCTCCTCCAGCACCATGGGGAGACCCAGCGTGACGAGCGGGTGGAGCTGCCAGATGAGCCACTTGGCCGCCTTGGTCGGCCCGCCGCTGCCGAGCTCCGTCGCCGAGGGCCGCACGCCGAAGTAGGCCTCGCCGATGAAGTCGAAGGAGGTGACGTCGTTGAGCTTGTTGAACTCGGCCTTGGCGCCGGCCTTCTTGGCGAGCTCCGACTCGACGGTGGCGAGCAAGCCGGAGAAGTTGGAGCGGAAGGCGGGATGACGTCGTCCTTGCGGGAGAGCAGCAGGTTGAAGAGCATCTGCTTCACCTTGGTGTGGGTGGACTCGGAAGGGTCGAGGTAGGAGCACACGCGGTAGCCGCCGGTGAGGGAGGTGGACGGCATGTAGGTGCCCGTGAACAGGTCCTTCTTCTCCACCTTGTCCATGTCGAACAGCACGGGGAAGCTCTTGGCGTCCAGCACCGCCACCACCCGCGGGTCGCGCGCCATGAACGGCCCCGGCGGCACGTTCATGCGCACCACCGTCGAGCCGTACCGCTCCACGCGGGACTCGAAGTACTTGTCTTGCCCCTGGAAGTAGTAGAAGTCGAGGCGGTCGCGCACGGCGCCCACCAACGGCAGCCCGTAGCTGCCCGGCACCTCCTTAGGGGCGCTGGAACCACCACCAAAGGAGCTCGCCATAGCCGAGGCTCTCGATCAGCTTCTTTCTAACCGATTGCTTCACTACAAGGGCGTTTGAGTCCGGGTTTTCTTTCAGAAGGACTGAAGATCGATGTAGTACGTCTTGGGCGGGCCGGGGGGTACAAATAGCCGGCGCGCGCGGGAGAGAAGGTCGACGTGGCAACTTGGACCACGTCTACGTGTGTGCCCGCGTGCGCCTTGCCGCCTTGGGCCTTTGGCCCGTTGTGGTGTGGCCGCTGAAGATACAGTACGTACTATTCTGCACCACGCCGGCCGGTGAAGATCCCGACGACGGACGACGGGGCTGCGGCAGATCGACATCGACTGGCGCGTGCCACGGCATCGCATGGGTCAGAACGCTAGCGCCTTGGGACGCGTTTCTCCCGCTATCTAGATCGATCTAGCGTGTGCTTCCTGCCCGTACGTCCATGTCGTCGGTTGGCGTTGTTTCGTGCGATGACGGGTCCAGGAACACGGAACGGCAGGACGGGTGATGGTGGATTTCAATTGTCAAACCAGAAATAACGTAGGGTGCAAGTGCAAAAGTAGTGCAAGTCTAGCTATCGCGAGACGCGAGATAAACTCAACGCCCAACGAAAGGGTCATCATGCATATCGTCGAGCGGCGATAATAAAACTAGCACAGAGTTTGGGCCGGATCCAAGCAACTGATAATCGAGGGAAATCATGTACAAGTTGGCGTGTTTTCTTATGTTTCAGCCCGATGTCAGATCCAACGTAACTAATAGAGACAGTAACAGCATTGTTAGGCTATGGTCTATTCTAAAATCCAAAAGTATTTGAGGAATATCGTGCCTGCCGTTTGACCATTTCAGCAATTCAGCCTCGCCTCTGCAGAGATAAGTAAAAAGGACCCACGTGCCATTCTTGCATTTCCACCCTGGACGTGCGACGTACACGATGTTTCCGACTGTGTGTGGCTACTATTCAACGACGACAACAAATTTCCTTGCACCTCCGGTTTCGTTTCTTGCAGCTGTTAGTTCTCATTCACATGCATCAAGCGTACAAATTGTTCACGAAACATATATATGCACCAATGTCAACTGTGGATGCAGTTCGGCTGCCATGCTTTTCGTAGCACTTCTGGTTCACTCCGTACGTGCTTGTGTGTTTCTGCAGACACGGCCGTTCGGTGCAGATGTACTACTGGTCGATCGGCTAGCTGCATGCCCGGCTTTATGCGTGTTGCAACACGTGACCACCGCTGAGGAGGCTGTGATTGCTAGCTTGTCCGCGTGCATGGAATGTAGCTAACTCCACCAACTACCGTGATGCTGAATTTCTGATGGAGACGACGACCCATGACGTGTTGCCTAGTGGATATATTTTGTTTTCCATCGGAAGCAAACAATTTTCCATGACGTGTTGGGGATAGAGAGGGAGTAATATATAAACTCCCTTAGGCCAAAAATAAAAAATAAAAATAATCTGATGGGCAAGATATAGTTATACCTTCCCGCAGTGGATGCATGCACACTCATGAAGGGTATGATTTGTAACTTATATTAATAGGGTTTTTTGGATTCATACCATTACAATTTTCGAACTTTGGAGTAATACCATTACAATTCGTCTATTTTAAAACATACCATTACAACTTTTCGTTTCCCATAAAAATACTACAAAATACGTATGAAGACATCTTGAACCCACCTGTAAGCGTATACGAATACATATACTTCAGTCTAGACCCTCTCCCCTATCACTGACGTGCGAGCCCCATGTGTCATATTCTTCTTCCTCCTCTTGCCATCTTCCATTGCCGGACATGCAGTAGCAGCACGCGGGCAGTCGCAAGCAGCAGCACGCGGGCACTCGGGCAAGCAGCAGAAGCTAGCGCACGCGGGCACTCAGCAAGTAGCAGCAGCAGCACGCGGACACACGCGCGAGCATCAGCAGCATGCGGACATACGCGCGAGCAACAACAGCACGCGGCCACAAGCACACGGGCTTGCTCCCTGGCCGTGAGATCCATGCCGGCCGTGTGCTCTGCCACCACCCAAGCCGCGAGTCCCCCGGCGGCGAGCTCCCCGACCGAGAGCTCCGCGTGCCGCCCGGGCCGTGAGCTCCGTGCGCGGGCTGCGTGCTCCGCCCAGTTTGCGAGCTCTCTGGCTGCGTGCTTCGTGCACGCCACTTGGCCTGCAGCCTCTGCCGGCCGCTCGCCCACCTGCTGCTGCTGCGCACCAGCAATGGAAGATAGCTAGAGGAAGAAGAAGTTGACACGTGGAGCCCGCACGTCAGCGACAGTGGAGAGGACATAGGCAGAATTATATGTATTCGTATACGCTTACAGGTGGGCCCAATATGTCTTCATACGTATTCTGTGACATTTTTATGGGAAGCGAAAAATTGTAATGGTATGCTTCGAAATAGACGAATTGTAATGATATTTTTCCAAAGTTCAAAAATTATAATGGTATCAATCCAAAAAACCCTTATTAATATGGGCTTAAGAATTGGTGATGTGGTGTATATGCAAGGAACAAACAAATTCTTTGAGATTTTATTGCTGGTCGTCTTTACTTTTTTGCTAGTCAATGTATAATTGTTTTTAGTTCCTAGCTGTACAATTGCAACTAGACTAACATTTTTGGAGACTAGCCAGTCAATAATGGTCATTTTCGAGTTTCGACAGGATGCAGGCTCTCCCAATAACTTTTCCCCAGTAACGCCTATGTATGCTGTTCGGTGCAGCTGTCTCTCACGGCCAATGCTCAGGTACTCCGGTTACCTCACAGGAGAAGTGGGTCCGCAGGTGGGTCTGCAAGTGAACTTCTCAATGGGTATGCAAGTGGGTACGCAAGTGGAATTCTCGGTGGGTCCGCAAGTGGACTTCTCGGTGGGTCCACAGGTGGACTATTTGGAGGAGAGGTTGAGTTTGTGCCCATGTCGATGCCCTTGTCCTTCTCGCCGCCATCTCCTTCTCCCTTCTCCCCGCCTTAGCCATCTCCTTTTTCCTTGCCCTTTCCCTTTCCCTTGCCCTTGAACCCGCCATCGTCCTTGTCACCATCTCCGCTATCATTCGGATCTTCCGGTTCACGGGGACAAGATCTGGCAGTTGATCGTTGTGATCCACCGATTGTTGGCGTAGGAGTTGGTGTCGGTGGAATGATCTCAATGTCTTCTTGATTCCACAAGACTTCACTTCCAATCGTTGTTCCTAGAATTCTATGTTGTTGTAGGTTAGGATGGTCCAATTCAAATCATCTTGATTTGGCACAATCCACATTGGGGTCACGACGACATAGTTTTTAGGGATATCATCTACGTTGATTTCTGTAACTTCGCTGGTCGGATGTACAATTTCCTCGGTGATATTCATCTTCTTGCTTGACCGCTCGAACGGTTACAGAAGGTGCATGTGTTGGACTTCCTAAATGTCCTATAGCCCCTACACCAACTGCCTTTCTGAAACTTGAACCTGAGGCGCGGGCATGCCAGCCTCGCGAAACATCTGTGACATGATCTCCACCATTTTGGGGTCGTTGCTCATGAAGGCTTTCTTTATTTTTTGAATAATCATTTCTGACATGCCTTCCTTGTATCCTTTCTGAAATATTTCTTCCTTGTACCTTTGCCTTGACCGGTACTTGGTAGAGTCGGTTTGTCATGTCTGAACGGTCAACCAGCTCATCTTGGACTGCATTCCACGAACGCGACCATGGTGCTTAGGGGTTCCTAGGACCTCGGTGAGCAAGTTGTGTCTTCTGTTGACCTCGATGGTGTCCTTTGATTTGGTGGCCTAGATGACAGCCTTCTCCACCTCCTCAAAGTGAGGCTCGTTGAACCTGGTCACGCCTGGCCTTAGCTTCTTAGGAATACAGGAAAAAGTCAAGTCCTTTGCCCTAGAATCAACGCCTTTGTACGGATCGGCAATTCCAGCCGCCTGTCTAGCATGTTCTTGTGCCCGCCACTGGGGCCTATGACCAGCAAAGCCAATCATGCCCAAGTGGTGGGGATGCTTGTTCTTCTTCGCCAGCACGCTAAACTTGGCGCTCTTTTCTTCCGCTTCATCTGTACTCGTCATCTGCTTCAATTTGTCGGTTCATGATGTGTTTCACGTATCCCAATTGAAGAAGTGTCTTCAAGTTAAGGATACGATCGTTGAAGTTGAAGGAGTGCAAATAGAGCCTGATGTGACGTACTCTAAGTATCCTGTGAAAGTTCTTGATCAGAAAGATCGAGTTACTCGTCGCAAGACCATCAAGTTCTACAAGGTTTAGTGGAACCAACACTCTGAAGAAGAAGCTACTTGGGAATCTTAAGATTATCTTTTAGAGAATTTCCCAGAGTTTTATGCTTCTATAGTTTGAGCTGTTTTGTAAGACCTGGTCATAGTTGTAACAAGGATAATGTGAAAAAAAAAGTTCTTGATACGTTTCATTTTCCATTACTTTGTTTCACCATTAATCTCGGGACGAGATTTCTTTAAGGGGAAGGGTTGTAACACCCCTGGTGTTTAAGCACTTAATTAAAACTTGATCATGTCATCATATGCATTAAGCATCATTCATTTGTTTGAAAACCTGGATATGCATTGAACTAAAATGAGTTTATTTGCTTTATGTTTGATCCATGGTGTGATTGCAGGGTCATCTTTTCAAATTCCAAAATTTAAATTTGAATCCAAACCCTAATTCCCAGAGGGGGTGGATTAAACCCTAAACATGATTTTCAAAATCTATAAAGAATTTGCATATGGTTGTTTAAGCAATGTGATAGATCTCTGTTTGAATTGCATTTGTTGTGTTTAAAGTTTTTCAAGTGTTGTTCAAGTTTTTAGAGTATTTTGAAAAGGGGGTAAATCCTTTTTAAAAGGTTTTTAAATTTCCAAAAATGCATTTTCTTTTCTGGGCCGAATTTGAAAATGTGCATGTTGACAAAGTTGTAGATCATGAATTTTTGAGCAACTTTGGTATTCAAAGTTTTTCATGAAAAGCCTTGAAAGCTTGAGCAATTTGCAAATTAGTACCAGGGGCGGTTCAGTCATTTCATCAAACACTTGCATGGCGATGGTGAACTCGACGCCGACATCTGGCTGGCCAGCTGCCGAGCTCACCTTGCGCCTCATGTCCGCAACGAGCGTCGTATATCAAGTGCGTGGCATCACCACGACCTCGTTACCACCTTCAAAACAGGACGTAGTCCACTCCTTGCTCCTCGTTCACGGTCGCGACGCCGTCCGCTCTGCTCCACCGCGTGAGCACCCCACCTCGACGAGCTCGTCCGAGCTTGTCCGAGCTCGTTAGGCACTGCCAAGTTCCCAATCCACTGCCATTACCTTCGCATTGACTTCACGCATCTTCCGCACAAGTTGGTTGAAGCCGCTGAGCTCCCGTTCGTCCGGCGCGACGTCTTCTTCCTCAACTCCGACGAAAGCGCCACCGCTCTGGTCCGCGGTCGTTCTCGCTACCCAGGAACCGCATTGTTTCCCTCTTTCTTGTTTCATGTTCTTCGTTCATTGCTGATCCTCGAACGCCTCGCCGTTTCTCCTTTGGTGGTCTGCAGCTTCGGGAACGCCGTCGTTACCGTCCTGCTCACCATTTTCGCCGGCACAGTCTCCGTCGTCAGCTCGTTGTGCTTCCTCTCCGGCCGAGTTAGCAAGCGCTTCATGTTCGGGGTAAGCTCCTGGTGCTCATAGAGTAGCTTGTTGTAGCTAATTCTGAACCGTAGCCGTGGTTCGCGTTCGCTCCGGTGTGTCAACACCGCCGCGTCGGTACTCACTGCCGTGAGAGCTCGTTCGTTGGTCCTTTTCGAGTCTGGGTCTTGCGCTAGCTTCGCCTAGTCTTCCTGAGTCTTGTCGAAGTGTTGGTTGTCCGAGCGCGTGCGCAGTTTCGCCGGCACACATCGCGCAGATCTCCGTCGTCCGCCATGGCCGTCGGCGAGGTCGTTGCGCTTAGCTCTTGGTTCGTTTTTCTTGCGCTTCGCGTTGTTTGGGGGCCGCTGAGTCCGTTGGTGTGCTTGGTTTCTCCGGCGCATGTTTGTACTCGCCGGCGCGTGTGCGACCGAGCGCGGGTTGCCGCCATCGCCGCCGGTAAGGAGCTTGCGAGGGTTAAGTTCGGGTGTGTCGTACCTCGTTGTGTTTGGGATGAAGTGTTGAGTCCAGCGCATGAGTTGGTTGAACGTTTGGCTAACCGCCGGCGACGCGCCGCCGTGTTCTTTTGTCGTCGGCGCCGCTGCTCTGTTTTGGGGACACTGACATGCGGGACCCAGGTGTCAGTGAGAGCAGCGAAGAGTTTTCTTTATTTCCTGTTTTGCACACTAGTAACTTTTGTTATTTTTGTATGTTTATTTCTGTGCATAAATAAATTCGGTAAAAAATTCTGTATACTCTCTGTGATGTATAGTATTTAAGAAAAATATAACATGTCCATGTTCTTTACATTTTAATCCTGTAAAAATGCTCAAAGTAATTGAAAAATGACTTTTTCATGATTTTTCAAGATCTGTGTAATACTCCAAAAATTCTGGGAATTTTTGTGTAACTTTTTTATACTTATATCTTACTGTATAAAAAGTTTGGGAATTTTTGGATGAACTGTTGAACATGACTATTTGAATAATTATTTATAAAATGATTAGAGACCTTAATGACTTTAGGTTTTGGGTGATTTTATATTGATTGATGCAAATGGTCAATTGTCCAGTGACAACCATAGTTTGGGCATTGCTGATGTATTGTTGTTTGCTCAGTTCTTTTGGACATAATTATTAAACTAGATAATCTTTTATTTCATAGTTTAATTAACTTGCTTTATGCTTTAGTTTAACTTTCTTTTCATGAAGGAAAGTTGTACTCAAGATGTTTAATCTATTTTGTTCATCTCTTAAGTTTATGTTTGTGTGTTGCAAAACATCATGTCTATCATTTCAAGCATCATCTAAGCATATCATTATATCATGTAGATTGTTCGTTGGTTGGGTTGGTTAATCCCTCTCTTGAAGGGGATTTCTCTCTTGTTGAACCTAAGCCTGAGTTTGTGTATCCCTCCAACCAAGGCAAGCTCCGATGCATTTAAGCCCTCCCTTGTATTTAAATGTTTTATTTAAATGGTTATTATTGCATTGTTCTTACTTTATTAAATTCCTACTTGATGCATAGCCTTCTCCTTGTGTTAATTGTACCACATACGTTGGGGAAGCTGGACTCTGGCTATTCTCGTCTTAAGAACGATCAAACCACACTGGGAGTGGAGAGATGGCGAGAGTAGTGTGTACCCTCCAAGTTAGCGAACTGAATGGGGGTGTACTGTGCTCTCGGGTGGCGGAACCTCGGTTTTGGCGAGAGGATCCAGGGACAAGTATTCATATGCGTGCTTTAAGCGGCTGTATATGTCGTGTGATTGGGAAGCCCCAGCTGGGATAAACCGGTTTGAATCGTCGTTGTAACACCCTAAAATTTGAATAGCAAAATAGATTTGAATTTGAGTTTAATTTGATTTAATTTCAAATCATTTTGTGAAGCATAAAATTAAATATATAAAACTAAAATTAAATATCATGTTAGGTTCAACATGTGCGATGCATTTCATGCCCCTGCATTTTCTTTGGATTGTTTAAAGTTGCAAAACCTTGAAAAGAATTTCAAAACTCTATTTGAAAATCAAATTGCAAAATTCAAAAAGGAAAAAGAAAAAGAAAAAGGAAAATCTCTCTCTTCTCCTTTCTGGCCCGAGAGCCCACTCGGCCTGCGTCTCCCCCTCCCCCTTTCTTCTCTCTAGGCCGGCCTGCCCCGCGCCACGGCCCACTCGGGCGCAGCCCGCACCGCGGCCTCCCTCTCTCTCTCTCCCTCTGCCAGCTCGGGCCCGCTTGTCGGCGCCGTTCTTTCCCTTTCTCCTTCGCTGACACCGTGACACCACGGGTCAGTACCCCCTTCTCCTTCCTCTCTTCGTGTCCGGGACGGACTCCGCCGCGACGCCGCGTCGATGCCGCGTCCGCAACTGCTCTCCCCTGCGTTCCGCGCCCGCGCTCGAGACCGAGCGGGACTCTACCCTCGGCCGCAATAAATAGAGCCGCCCCGCGCCGTTTTCCCCATCGCAAACGCCTCTGCTCGCCTCGCATCGCGCCCGCCGTCGTCCAAGCAGCACGCCGCCGCCGTTCCGCACCGCCAGCTGCTCCACGCTCTTCGCCAAGCGCCGCAGCACCTTCGCGTAAGTGCAGAATGCCTCCTCCCTTTCCTTTCTCGCTCAATTGCGCTCTGTTCACCCGTGTCGTCGTGCACCGACGTTCCGCCGCCGCGGATCACCATCGTCGGACCCCCCCCCCGTCCTTCTCCGAGCCTCGACTTTGCCCTAGCGGTGTTCGCCGTGCCCCCTCTTGCTCCCCGAGCTTTTTCCCGGCCAGATTAGGGCATCCGAGCCCTAACCTCCGTGCGCAAAGCGTCCGCCGCCGCCGTGCTACGTCGTCGTTGTCTCCCGTTCGTCCCCGAGTCTCGCCATAGGCCTAGGCGAATTCGCCGTGTTTTCCTCGTTCTCCCGGTGTGCTCAGATTCGAAAACGGGTCACCGTAGCCTCTGATCGGCTTACGCCGACGAGTTTTCCCCTCGGTCGGCCATGGCGCCGCCGAGCGCCGCTCTGTTCCGGCCGGAGCGCCGCCGGATCCCTCCCCCGATCTAATCTGAGCCTTTCATCTGTGATCCAACGGCCTCTGATCACCGATACCCCTTCGGGTGGTCTTTTTGTTAAAGAGAACCTGAGTTTTTCTGTCTCTCAACCCACGGTCCAGAAGACGGGTTTCTGCTTTGCGCTTTCCCCTCGGGAAAACGTAATCTCCTTTAATCCGGTTTTAATTCGAAAATAAAATAAAAAAAACCTAATTTCTGTTTTGCCACTGATTTCAAATGCCTATATTTTCTTTGTTTTAAATCCAAATCGATCCGTTCAAGTTGCGTTAGATCCGTAATTTTATGCTGTATCCAGTAGTATAGATTTCACCTATGTTAATTACTTTTGAAAATCAGAGGAAATTACTTTGCTAAAGCTTTAATCTTGCCCTTTTCAAAATCCCGTTTAATCTATAACTTATTCGTTTTAGATCCGAGTAGCGTGATTCTCGTGTCTTTGTGATCGTAGTAAAGTATAGATCTGTTTTATAACCTTTTCAAAGTCTCTTTATTGTTTATGGTGTAATGTTCTGATCATGTCTTATTTGCTTCGTGTATGATTGTTCGGATGATTGCGTGGTGATGTTGATCGAGTACAGCCGGTGAGATCTTCGTTGACCAAGAGTTCTTTGCAGCAGATCAGGATCACCAAGAGCTTTGTGATCAAGGCAAGTTTAACATGGGATCATCCTTGTTACCTATTCACCATAATTCAATCTAGTCATTATTGCATGTGTCTAATTTTATTCCTATTAGATCTATGCCATATCTTTGTTATCCTTTACCTTGTCACCATGGGTTTATATGCATATGGGTAGCTTTGCTATGCTTTACAATTATGGATCTAAGATGAATCTTGATTAATGATATATGCAACAATGAGATAAAACTGGCTTTTGTAGCAACATGGAATAGGACACCACTGTAGGGCAAAAGCTGGGATTTCTAATACAACCATGAGTGCTATAATGGCTCTGGCTTTAGTCAAGTATAAAGATTCGTACTAGCATGTTGGCAGTTCGTGAAAGACACCATTGTCGAGTTGGTTGCAGGGCATGTTCTAGGGTGGTTACCGCTTCGAAAGGTACCATCGAGTAGAGGCTTTGCATACCCCTTGACCTTGGGTCCGTAGGGTCTGGCAACATGTTAGGAAGACTTTTGAAATACTTCATAGTGTTCCCTGCCCACTCACCTTGGAAGTGTTATGGGAGTTATAAACCCGGACGTATGGGTAACATGGCTTGTGGGTAAAGTGTATAACCTCTGCAGAGTGTAAATCTATCATGATTAGCCGTGCTCACGGTTACGAGCGGCCTGGAAAACTCACAGTGTAGATGATCACGTTGTTTAATTACTAATGTGGTTTATTATTCTTATCATGTGGATAATAATTGGGTTATGCATAGTTAAAGCTAAGTGTTGGTAAAATTTGACCAAGTTAAAAGCAACCGCAGTACAGACAGTGCCAACCTTTTGAGCTTCATAACCCTATGTTACTCGTGCTGAGTACGTAAGTTCTCACTCTTGCTTTCTCAACCCCTTCAGATGGCTATGAAGACTACCGTGAGGAGTACTAGGCTAGTGGTCAACCAGTCGGCGTTCGTCGCGAGAGTTATCTTTATTTCCGCTGTTATGTTATTTAAATATTATTCGTTATGTAATAAACACTCAATGATGGTACTATTTAAAGATTTGTCGGCTTATGTGTATGATTGATCTCTGGGCACACATGAGTTATTCATATTCAATTTTATCCTTAAAATTGGGTGTGACAAATTGGTATCAGAGCCAGGTGTTGACTGTAGGACGCAAGCCTAGTTAGAATGGTGTTCTTACCTTCTCTTTTCATGCATACATCCTTGCATATATATTTGCTCAAACTGTTTATGCTACACTTGACTTATTCTATTGTGAAAATGTTGTTCTAATCCATCTCTATGTTTGTCATGGATAAAGATGCCTACCCTTCACCGGTCAGCTCGACTCAGTTCCAGTGAACGTGTTCCTCCGCAGCAGGTTGCCCCTCCTGAACCACAAGCTACAATGGTGGAATCTCAGGAAGAACCAGAGGAGGAAATCCAGGAAATCTCCAGTAGCGAAGAGTACCATGGGGAAGAGAGCCCCCATGCCCCAAGTGCTGATGTCAATTCCCCTACTTCCGATGCTGCCTTTGAAGACCTGCCAGAAGAGCCAGGGTGGATTCACACTAAGTATATCCGAGGAGGAGCGAACAGCAGTTACGCTCACTCCGAGCTAGTGGATCTTGTGGGAGAATGCCACCCAGGACCTGAAGTTGCAACAATGTACACCTGCAAGGAATACAAGCACCCCCTCGCCAACACCTATTGGAAGGCGAAGATCTACATCTGTGGGAGTGCTGGTGTGCAAGCAGCGGAACGAGTAGACTATACTTTTCATAGCTGCGTTGCACATCCAACCATCGAAGCAAGCATGAAGGACGCCGCGTTCTCGGCATACATGGCCATCCACAACAAGTTCAAAGAAAGGATTGCCAACACCCGACGTCGCTTCATCCCTCGCTTCGATGCGGAGCAAGGTTGGATCACCGCCGAACCTAACGGTGAAGGTGGCCCCGTTCTCAATGAGCTCGTCGACTTCGTCCAAGAGATGATGAGTATGTATGGACATCTCCTGGTAGAAGCAATGAAACTGCGCAAGGAGCTCAAGCGCAGTTACCAACAACAAGATGAGCTTCGTGAAGAGTTTGGGTTGCCTCCGAACTTCAAGAAAATCAAGAAGTTTTAGGCTAGGAATCCCTTTATAGTTTATACGCTAGATCGTGAGTCGTGTGTGCTAGTGTTCTTCTAAGTGCTTAGTTGCTTGTGCTTTTGCTAATGTGTGAGTTGGTTCTTTGTAATGATTGTTGAGGTTGTGGGCCTGTCCACAACGCTCATAGCTTAGGTTGGGTTCTGACAGGTCTTAATAAATAAAGTTGCAGTCTTTGTTAATCTATCTTTCAGACCTCTCTGTCTTGTTAATTTTTCCCTTTTAAATCTGAACGTCCTAAAATCACCAAAAAATTAACTTAAAACATTAGACTTCCTTATCTTTCCATGGCCACAAGAAGCACCTTCATATCTGTTCGGAGTTAAGAGAAACAATTCTTGCAAGTTGATGTTTCTGCGCAGTTTGGTAATCTGGACAGATCTGTTTAAATGCAGTTTATGACTAAGTTAATGTCAGAATTACTAAAGTTGTAGATAATTTCTTTATCTTTCCAACCATGTAAGCTTTGCCTCTGTTTGAGTTCAGAAACTTCAGATATGACTGTTTTTCTAGACTGCTGTTGTGCTGAAAATCCAGAAAAGTTACAGACTCGTCCCGTGTCAGGTTTTAAATTGTTCTTATGTTCTATATGACAGATGCTTCGCACCAGTGATAACTCTGGATCCGCTGTTATGTTATTTAAATATTATTCGTTATGTAATAAGCACTCAGTGATGGTACTATTTAAAGATTTGTCGGCTTATGTGTGTGATTGATCTCTGGGCACACATGAGTTATTCATATTCAATTTTATCCTTAAAATTGGGTGTGACAGTCGTGTTCCTCGGATATGGAAACATAACCCCGCCTTTTTCATCATAGTTAATGAAACTTAAATTGGATACTTGTTGGTTCCTTTCATGGATGGTTATTACCTTGCGATCAATCATAAATTTAGATTGGTACTTGAGTAATCTTTTAAACGAATTAAATGAATTTCATTTCTTTTTTTATAAATGCTCATTTATGCAAAATACTTGATTCTTTCAAACCACACCTTAAATCCTATGACTTGCATACCTTTTGTCCACCAAATATTCTCTTTTGTCGGATAAGTCTTGTGAGTACCCCGTACTCAGGGTTTGTTAACCCCTGTTGCAGATGAGGGTCCCAATCCGGTCTGTGTGGCTTCGTGTTGCATGACCGTTATTTTAGTTGATGAGGATGAAGAGTAGTTGTCTTTGCTTGACTCTTGGGCAAGAGTACCTCGGTTGTTTGTTTATACTCTATT